>JANVCJ010110938.1:0-16937 GCA_026413505.1 Epizoanthus ramosus
CACACACACACACACACACACATACACACACACAGACACACTGAGACACTATCAGACTCACACATACACTCTCACACACACACACACATACACACACACAGACACACACAGACACACACAGACACACACACACATACACACACACACACACACACATACACACACACACACACACACACACACACACACACGAGTGCACACACGCACACACACCGACGGCTATGCGAAATAAAATGTATAGTTTTAAACGTACTAACCTGTGCCAAATGTGTTAAGGATGTTTGGCGACGGAGAGAGTGAGAGAATACTTTGGCAACTGTTGAAAGAAATGTTTTTTGTTTTAAACAACGGATTTAATCATAGTGAAATATATTAAACTTTATATTTATGTATGTAAGCAATTTTAAGAACGTCCACTCGACAGCTGCAGTTTCGCGCAATGCTCTGGAAGAGGGCTTCGTTTTGAACAGACGTGACTTGGCGCTGCTTTGCTGGATCGGAAGCTCCATTGTTGGAAATGTGTACTCGCTAACGAGATCTGACTTTTAGCGCTTTTAGTTGAACATCTACAATATCTCCAAAGATCAAGCATTTTCCGAAACAGCAGCAGGTTCTCAGTACATTTTCAAAATGGCGGCTATTGTTTTTTTCAGCGAGAATATACTTTAGATCCCGGCCGACGCTTTATACCAAACAATATGCTTAGGTACGCTACATTTACATGCGTTGGTCCAATTGCGTGAGTAGGACAATGCTTAGTTAAGTTACGTACCGGTGAGTTTGCGTTCTTGAAGCTGTGAAGGTAGATGAGCAAGAGACGACTCTAGCCACTGACCGATCTGCTTGGCAAACTGCCGGATGGCCTGTGTTAAACTGAAAGACGAAATTGCGGTTAGACTTTCTTATAATCAGATCCAGATCCACACTCTACTGTTGCCATCTGGAGACACACGTTATAACTCCGCATTTTACAAAATATTGTTTTAGCGCGGTTTTTTCCTCTTTTGTACGGTTCGTATGGGTCATGGAAAACCTGGAAAGTCATGGAATTTTGATTTCAGTCATGGAAAGTCATGGGTCAGTTTTTAAGACCAAAAGTAGCGAGAAGAAAACAGCGGTTTGAAATGATTTTGACGTACAGAAAGATAACATCTTTCATTTTAGAACCAATAATTATGGGTAAGTTCTCAAAGTATTGCCAATTTCTTTCTTGAACTGGGTACTGTGCCAGAAAAAGCTCAAGCTGAGAATATAATTTTTGATAGTGTCGGGAAAAAATGGTCAACAATTAGGTCATGGAAAATTCTTAAAAGTGATGGAAAAAGTCATGGAAAGTCATGGAATTTCACAAGGTCAAAAGTACGAACCCTGTATTGTAAAATACGTTGTAGTAACTAATAGCGCCCCCAATATACAATTCCTATCTCTGCGCGTGGTTGTACGTAAAAATGTGCAAGTGTAATGTGAGGGGCGTTTGAGCGCCTGGCCGCCCGAGAGAACTGGTTCTAGGTATTGCAAGGTAAAGGTCAAGGTCAAGGTTCACTTGCATTTTTCCCGCCAAAACTCACCAAAATTGCCACGCCCTGGCCGTCAGGAACGGGAGAAATCAACGACTCTATTTAATCAGCAGGTAAGTTTGGCTGGAAACTATACTATTAATAGGCGGATACCTTGAAGCTCTTTCAGTTCCTACATATTTCATGAGGAATCCTCACCTTGCAGGAAGAGGTTGCAGTGTTCCTGGGATCAAGACGCCACTAATTGCCTGTACAAATGTTGAAGAAAATCCGAGTTAGAACGCGGTCCTTGGTGATTTCCGTGTTCATTGGATCGAAGGGGAAAGGTAAAGACTAAAGGTAAACAAAACCAATTTGAGATATTTAATTACCTTGTACAGGATGTTATCGCACACACCGATCAACTCCACCACTTCTGGGCACTCGAGTACCTCCAGCATGTGGTTTGGCATGCCTTGCCAGAAATGGATCAAGAAGTTTTGAACCTAGAGATGACAAGACGCCCAGTCTTAGAAACGTGTTACATATTCTAAATCACATAATACGACATTACTCTGCATATCGTGAAGCATGATTATTCAGTTATGAAGTACTGGCAAGTGTTACCCTCTTGAAATATAGTACATTATATTGTATTGTATTGTACTGTACTGTACTGTATTGTACTGCACTGTACTGTACTGTATTGCATTGCATTGCATTGTATTGTATTGTATTGATACTTACTATCTGATATTAATGCAACCGACATAAAAACTGAACGTTTGATTAATACTAACCTCGCCAAAGTTTGCTCTCAATATCGTATCTAAGACTCGCTGGCAATGGGCTCTGTACATGATGAGAAATGTTTTGGCCTGCAATAGGCAGCAAGGAATGTTAATTAAGAGTAACATGTTTAGGGTATTGATAGAAAACCTGATATAAATGAAAATGTAGCATGTCGAAGGATATGGAAGGTCGATGACATAAAAAAGACAAATATAAAGAAACTGAAACGAGAAAGTGACCGATAAATAACTTTTTATACAGCCTTGTGGTACTAGTTGGACCTCAATGATAAACCCTCATAGATAACAGAAAGCCGGACCAACGAACATCTGACAGACATGCAGACAGACAGACAGACAGACAGACACACGCACGCACACACACACACACACACACATACATACACACACACACACACACACACACGCACGCACGCACACACACACACACACACACACACATTGAGGCGGCAAGCCAGACACGGATATCCGGCAAGGAGATTTTAACACAACCAATACCTTATCACTTGCAACATCCTCCGGAAGTTTCAGTTGTGCTGCACTGGGAAAATCAGGTAGCAATGTTCCCCCTGAAGCTACCAGGGGACTAGAATTAGAGCCGTGAGAACTCTTAGTCATCGCGTGAGTGTGAACTCGCTCGTCTGTCTCGATCTTACTGTAGGTCTGGCTGAATCTGCAGGGGAAACTGAACATACGTCAATTGGTAACATGCAGTTACTGGAACACTGGCTTGTACTGACACATTGACTGACAGTTTTACAATTAATTAATGTTCGGTTTCAATTCGTTACAAGGATACAACTCTGTTGTTACAATCTGTTGGCAATTCACAGTGTGGAAGTAAGAGAACGACAGGGAGTGATGGTGAATGATAGAGAATTATGGTGAATGATAGAGAATTATGGTGAATGATAAAACGCGATAGTCATTGGTAGTGGTCAGGAAAGATAGTTCTTGGTAAGATAATGACATAGTAAAGAAGCAGCATTGGTTAGAGTTTATTATATTATACCTCCCGGTAAAGGAGAAAGATGAAGATGCAATAGAAAATGAAGGAATGCAAAAGTATATCAACCTCTATTTCTGCACCCTTCCTATTCGGTATCATTCGCTATCATTTTCAATAATTTATCCCGACCCGATTGGCTGCGAAAGTGGTTTTTCCTTTCTCAGAATGAGCTGGCCGCACGGCTATTCTTTTTTTACTTCAAACTGTGCTTTTCTCGACAGGAAATTGTAAAATAGAGAAACAATTATTATATGAGAACAATGAAATAATTGATAGTTTTGCTGCCACATTGAAAGCGGGGTCTGTCGTGGAAACTAGAACGAGACATTAAGCATTATTCTTTTCACTTTCACGAAACATTTTCATTGATCAAAGTTGCTCACATTACTGTTACTGTTAGTACACAATTCACAGTCAGAGAAAATTCTATAATTACAGCATTGCCCAATATCAAATATCTTTGCATTTTCTCGAAATTTCCCACGTTACAGACTGACTGAGTTGAGCAATAAATGTCGTTGCCCATGGGAAATTAAGCTAATTCTGTGCTATCGAAAGGCTTGTAAAACTGCATGATTCTTTTATTAAAAGACTCTTAAAATATTTGCTATACGTATTCCGTTTCTGTTAATTCGGGCGGGGATGTTCTTTTAAACTATATTTTGTTAACATTGGGAATGTTTGAGCGCCATCTGCACGTAGCCTCGGGCGAAAAGAACAGGATGCTCTTTCAAACAAACTGCAACTGGCCAAGCAGGTGAATTTTATTATGACGTAGCCGTAGGTATAACAATTAGGTAATTTTAAAAGTCAAATAATATGTAGCAACTCTAGAATTTGTGGCGCGTTTACCATTTACAATAGATAAAATGCAATCATCCGATAGACCGCCATGGTTTCCTTGAAATGGTCGTTTATAAATTTTAAAACTGTTTCAGTGGAACCAACTTTACCAGTTTCACTTGGGTTCATTTTATGCATTTTGTAGCCGTGCTTTCAAATCACTCACTGAAAACGAACTCGACAACAAAATTTATTGTGAAATGGTCCCCAAAACATTTTCGATCAAAGCTAAATCTTTAACTTCATGGGCTCAGATTGCAGAAAGAAGCTTTAGATGCTAGTAGTGGTGTATTTGCATTGGGTGACTGGGACAGTTGATTCAACGAAAACCACTAGCTTGCAAACAGGCGTTAAAAGTGTCTAGTCTCTCTTCTAATTATGATCTTAGAATAAGAATTCCCGTATTGTCTTGCTGATTATCCACCTGACAAATGAACACGTTCGACTTCTTTATTTCTATAAGTAATTTTCTAAAATGTTTGGACACTCATGACGTCCTCAGATCCTTTCAATCACAATACTCCTAAATATAGCAAATTTCACCTTGGGGGGCTTTTCACGTATTTAAAAAGAGATTAGATCTGAAGAGAAGGCAGTACAGTTTTAAGATACAATATAGTACCGGGCCGCTCTAGACAGGTGACAGATGTTGATTGTATTCCAATATACATATTGATATAAAGAGCTAATTCTATTATCGCGTATTCCCCGATGTATTTGAACGGTGACAAAAAGAACGTTGCGATTCCTTAGAAGTTTGCTCCATTGATAACAATACCGTGTTTATTTAACGGCAACTAAAGTGCTATACGTTCTCCAACTTGCATTCATTCAAACTCTTGCTACTTCTTATAGAATTTATTCTATTTTAAAATATCCATGAACCCCCTGAGAAGAACATGCTGGGTGGAGAAAGAGAACATAAAGCTAGTTCAGTTTGACTCCTTTTCGTGCTTGTCCTTATATTTTACTAATAAACAGCTTATTTCTCATTGTTAACCGAACAATAGAAAACGGCTACGAGAGTGTCCATGGACTGGTAAAACATACAGAAACTTCTAAACTGTGAGAAAAGTATAAAAATAACACGAGGTAAAGACTGATCAGACGGATTGATAGAGCACCGGAGCAGTTTTTCATATTTCCTCAAAGTACTTTGCAACAAAGTACTTTTAGCCCGTTTTTGAGGTAACTGATTGTTTTGTATTATTAAAATGTGTCTGGAGTTTGTGATTTAAATCCCAGTCCTTTTTTTCAACCCGTTTCTGTCCTCCGTGATCTGTTGACTGGTCTGATTTTTGACATATGGCGCCTTCAACACTGAGCACGCGTTTCAGTATTCAAATGAGGACGCTTATATAAATCAGTCTACCTCGTGAATCTTTCAATAAATGTCAGGTAGTATCAGTTACAAAGTGTTTGTTTTTATCCTGGTCTTATGGCTAATTCCGACAGATGGTAGGATTGCTCAGTGGTTGTTGTTGAATGAATCGAATCGTGCCAATCTAGCATTCTTTTTAATTTAAACATTTTAAAAATAAGAGCACTACCTCCATCTTGCAAACAAATATTTACTTTTAAATAAAAACCTGATCCGAGACTGCCTATAATCACTTTGAATCAAATAAAAGTAATTGATGGAACTACAGAGCTATTATTCAAGTGATGTGTTGCGATACTTACCCCGATGAACTCTGTCGTGCAGCATTGACAACTGTATCGTGATAAGGGGATGTTGATTTGATAGTAATGCCATAATAATGATACCTGATGAAATGAGAATACTCTGAGAAATTAGTTGAATAGTCCAGATGTTTTATCTAGTTTCAAGACGTTAACTTGACAGGTTCTGACTACTTTATATTACTGTTTGAAATTTTATCCAGACTTGAAGTTATTAAGGCGTTTTTACCGTTTTTGTCTGTTACGTTATAAATAATTATACTAGCCGCCTAAACAAAATAATTTAAATTTGTGAGGTTGTGGTTTTAGCCATTCTAAGCTGGTTCTAGCTTCACCCGGTTTATACTTAAAGTTCTGCATTACTATTAAAACTCAGTTTAGAAGTTATACTGAAATAGCTGACTTACTTGGACTGTCCTCGTGTCCCTAAACGTCTGGTTTTGAGGTTGGGAAAATTGTGCCGTATTATCTGTTGATACAAAAGTTGCAATTAATCGCTGGAATATTTGTCGGAAACAGAAAAGAACTAAATACTAACTAACAGACTCCTCAAACTGGAAAAGGTATATGCAACAGATATAAGTAACAGTGTACCTTTGCTTGACTGATAAGTTATGTCGCGTTTATACTTTTAAAACTAATTGAAAGCAGAAATCGCTTACCTTTCCAAAGCTGGCGGCATTCACCGGCGTCAAATTGTTCTTCTCGCAGAAATCCAAGTAGTGCGAGTACAGTGCGCTCCGGGGCAGGCTGACCCCTTCGGACACTTCGTAGTTTTCGTTGAGCCTTCAGAAATGCAAGAAAGAAATATATTACGTTACTGAATATTTTTTGCTCAGTTTTCAGCCCAACATACGGTTACTTAAGTTCATTTATACAGCTATATACTTTTATATTGATGAGTTCTCATTTTTATTCGGAAGAGATACATTAAAAGGGCGGGCGGTGAGGCAATTTGAATAATTAGGCATAAACTAAAACGGGCGAACCAGATAAAATTGTAGTTTTGTACCGGTATATCTGTCAGTGATGAAACGAATAGCATTGATTCCAGCTTTTGTACAATATTGCCAGTGTGTGAACGAAATTTTGCCGTCAAATACTTGGACAAGAAAATAGCTAGACTGAAACAACTTTGTTGACAGAAGTGATTTAGAAAGGGTCTGTTTGAAAAGATTTAGCGAAAATATGTTGCACCGAAACTACCAGATTTTGAGATTGCATGTACTGTCAGCAGTATGGGATACGATCTTGTACGATTTTCAGCCAATTTTTCGAAGTCAATTTTACTTTTTGATCAAGATGAGTGATTGTAAATACGTCTCTTAACAGAAGTTGCCATGTTGGGCTTCTTACCATCTTAAACGCATCTTAATAACGAATGGAACAAACACTCGAGAAATGTAGCCAGTTAAATTAATTGATCGGTTGGCATTGATCTCTCAGCGAGTTGTTCTTGAAATCTGAACTGAGATATTTCGGTTTATCGGATCACAACTCTTCATTAGAACTGATTCTGGGAAGGATCTATAGCATAAAAATTAAAGTTTGAAGTTATAGTTTATATTGATGCAGTATTGTTCGAGATATTAGCTACGGAACAATGATGTACTACAATATATTTGTATCTGGACATCTGATAAATTCGAGCGAGGGAAAAGAGGACAAAATTTAATAAATTTTCCACCTAGTTTTGAAATGGTGCCGGATGTTCTAGATATCACGAGTTAAGTGTTAAAACTTACCGGCGTCAGTAAAGGTGAAAGTCAAAGAACACAGCTAATTTGTGTCGAAAAACGATTTGATTTTTTATCGTTGGGATATCATATAATTTTGATTTAAAATTTGCTTGGCAAAAATTGAAAACAATTTACAAATTGTCCTGACTCCAAACACGTTTGTTGAAAAATCAAAAAACCGTGATGAAAATTCTATTAATCTACCTGTTGATGTTGTCATTGAGCAGGTCACCGTATTTGGCAGCTTTAAACTTATTCTGTAGATGCTGGCGCTACCTTCTAGACTGCACATTTTAAAATATCGTTTCTGACTACAACTGTAACGGTAAGCAAAGGTAATGTACAAATAGCGTAAAACATCAGCAGAATACCTCCTGCACGTAACAAAAAGTTTTGATCGTTAAACGAAATCATTTTTATGTTGTTCTAAGAAATATGATGTAAGTCAAACTTACCATTGAATGGTCATTGGAGATTGGAGTTTGCTGTGAGACACTCCATAGCCTCCTGGTGTGTAAACATGGTGACCTACAGAAGAAAAGTCAAGGAAATTTGCCATAAGTTTGGAGGAAGATCTTTTGAAAAGCTTGTACCCCTTAGAAGAACTAGTGAAAAATAATATCAAAGTATAGCGAGCGCTCAACTCCGTGACTCCCGATTGCCTTAACACTGTCAAACTATTGTTTAACTTCTCTTTGTTTCTTTGAAGAGATCATAAATTAATATGAAAGGGAATTTGGTCGAGTTTTGACACTACCTCACTAATTAAACATAAATTTGCATTTTAACAGCTTGAAAACTCAGGGAAAACAATAAATTAATACATATTATGTCGTATCTCTGCTTGAGATCATGCAAATGTCAGAACAACTCATGCAGTCACCAATTACTAACAATGTTTCCGTTATTCAAACTATATCCTGGATTCTTCGTATAAAAGTATAACTATTTCACTCGCTGTTTGATCTCTACTCTTACGCCACCGGACCGTTTCTTGTGGTCTTTCTTTCCAAGAACATGTTCACTATATCATATTTGTCAATGCAACTTGGCCACACCAAGGTCAGACTCGTTCAGAGATCAAATGTATACTTTATACCATACACTCCTAATTTTTCAATATCTATGTTAAGTACCTTCTCGGTTTTAAATACGAAAAGCTCTAGAAATAAAAATATAAAAAATATATATATAGGAGAAAGTAGCAGTTTACAACCTGCAATTTGAAATTAAATTTATGTTTCATTGTTTGAATGGTCTGTTTTGTAGCAATTGTCTAATGATGCGAAAAGGGATATAATCAAATGATAACAGTTCGCCCTAACAAAGCTGTACACTTCGCAATATTTTATAATTGAGTACAACATAGACATAACAAATGGATGACAAATTAGTCGGTTATTCTACTCGGCAGTGATAAGAACATTAAAAGCTCACAGAATAGTCTCACCACCGCGTGCGACAATCACTTGGAGAAGGCGGGTTATTCCGGTAACTAAACTGATGTTTCAGAAGGTGGTAAAGGGACTAGGTGCACGTTTCACGAAATACGGTAAACAATAGATTAGACAAAATCACGATTCGGGGGACTATTAACTCAAACAAAATTCCCGTTTCGCGGCAAATAAAATTCACGCCAATCACGGCTCACCAGAGTTATTTCAATCACGATTTTGGAAAATTAATGTCAATTTTTTATTTTACGAGAAATACTGAAAACTGCGAAACGTACTTCATATAAAAGAATCCCTTTAGCAGTCTCGTTTCTCAGATTTTTAGTTGGTTTTGATAATTTATACTTGGGAGGACATAAGTCAACTCTCACTCAGTGACGAACCCCTGGCTAACACTCCATAATGCGGACACGAGAGGACATAGAACTGATAACGAACAGTGAAGTGAAGTTTAGGTTGTGCTGTCGTGAGATTGAAAAGACACTGTATATGAAAATAACCGGTCATGCCCAATAACTTGTTGAAGAATTGTGTTAAGTTCTTACTAATACAAGCTCATTTTTTGCCATGTGTCCTTATATTTCAATCTGAAAGCTGGTTTACACAGGCCATTCTTCTTCAATAAACGATCTCTGAGCTACGACACTGCGATTTGGGCGCGATTTTATGCCGGCGATCTACTGTGCAACTTGGCGGCAATTTAGCAGTGAACTGTACCGAAAACTACGTTCAAGAAATTGCAGTGATGCATGTTGCGCTGAAGCCGTTGCAGCTGCAGCTCGACCAGGAGAACTATTGCAGTGGAACTGGAAATCCTGACACAAAATTTTATCAAAACTTGCCTGTGAAAGGCCCTAAAGCATTCTTAGCCGAAAAGTAGCTTGAGATAAAGTTATGTTCATATCATATTTTATATTCTAATATATGTATATAGCTAGAGACAGAAATCAGTTTCCGTTTCCAGAATATTGTATGTAAGAGATTGCGTAGTTCAATCTCTTTTGAATATTTTAAGAAGTAATGTAAAGTAGAATTGATAAACCCTTTGGGGAATTTTGCTATTTTGAATAAAGAATAAAGAATATCGTAGGGCAAAATACTTAATATACAGAATGGAATTTAAAACTGTTATGTAAAGAAAGAAATTTCCATGTCTTTATAATAACCATGTCCTTATCTTTAGTATATACGTGTTTCAGTAACTGTGCTCACATGGTGGGTGGCTCCTCCTCAAATGTTCTACAACTGGTCTAGGATTTAGTGGAGCCGAAACCAATTGCAGAGTTGTACACATTTTAGGTATTCCTACTGATGAACAGTTACTGATTTGTGTTTTATTTCAGCGACTTGTAGTTGTCTGTTCAAATTAATTTGGTGACAAGAGTGTCCGTGTGGCGTATTATAAAGGATGAAAAACTTTATCCTGGCCCACTGAAATTTTCTTTATTTATGCCAAGGATCCCTTGAGAGGGGCCCAACGACAGAATAGTGAAACCACCAAGCAGCGACACAATACTGATGGAAAACAAAGTTAATTAAAAGGTTACGAACAAACATTGCCTTTTTCACACGAAGTCTTTCACGGCATAAAGTAAAAGTCGTACTTGAATGATGCATAGCCTCTTCATTCAAAAAGTTGTGCTGCATTTCGGTGACAAAATTATGTAAACAAAATTCGTGTTATTTAAATTCTAATTCTTAACTAAAACGGTTTGTTGAATAAATTTGCTTATAACAGTTGGATTTTCGCAACAGTCTGACCAATATGCACGGTCAAGGGCATTTTTTCGAATTATAGTTCGAGTCAAGTTCTCCTGAGGAAGTAAAACCAAATGTGAATTTGGAATGCCATGCGTGACAACATTAATTTAGACTATATTAGTATATATTCAGAGTTCAGACCATAATGATACTCTTTTCTTAATTTTCTGCTGGTTTGCATAATCCTCCAAAAAATTCTGTCTATCTCGAATTCTTCTCGAATTCTACATTATTGATAGATGTTTTAAGTCTGCATTCGAGGTCTATTGTAACTCTTTCGAACGTTCAATACCTTATAAAAGCAGCTATCAATATATGTACGTGTGATGTAGGCCACGCTGGCAGCCCCATAGGAGTAACGCCACACGGCTTCAGTTAGCAAACACTGAAACAGAGCTAACAATAGCCCATTGTCTTGGCCGGCGTTGTTTAGCGGGAGCCAATCATATCAGACTTCTTAATTGATGGCACGCGTTGATTTTAGAAAAATATCTACAATTTAAATTTTTGTTTGGTTCAGCGCTTTCAATCTGGGAGTAGAGCAAAACTGTGAATGTCCATCCTTCCAACAAAATTGCAATGACTGTCATGTGCCCAAAATAAAAATCGTCTCTCGTCTTCTTTCTTTCTGGAAAGCTTTACAAAACTAAAACTAAATTTTTTTAAGGGAAATGCAAAATGTGTTTAAAATTACACAAAAATTGAAGACAATCTTGTTATTAATTGCGCGAGTATTTTTTCTTGTATTCCATTTTAAAAGCCAGAACATAGATTTTGCCAAGCAAAACAGACACTGCTACTTTTTGTGTTACGGTTTTTGCGGATAGCAATATACGGTGCGCTATCTGATTGAATTGTACAATGCACTGACAGTTATGGTATAAATTCTAAATGTTAAACTCAACGGCATAATATATAAACAAATCGGATCGCCTGACTTTTTGGACCATGGTAACGAAAAGTACTTAGCGTCAGTTAGCAGTGATTAATTCGGTATTTGATCAGAAAACAAAACATGCTTCAGTCACTGCCATGTAAACCAATCTATTGTCACAACTCCAGTGGCAAAAATACGAAACTTTCGTGCTTTGGCGGAAGTTTAAGTGCGAGTCTCCAGCCACTTAAGATTAGTATTTAGTGTCTTACCTGGCCCTCGAGGCATGACTTGAGTTTAGCTCTCCTTGCTGCTTCCTTCAAGACCAGTACTTCTCCTCTGTCAGTCTGCAAAATTTGTTTTTAAAATAGATTTTAAACAGAAGAAAATTACCAGTGCGTTGGTACAAGATCTGCTTCTGTTGGTATTTCGTCCAGAATACCCTAACGGTTCACTTCACGTAAACAACGTCAAAATCTGGGATCACAAAGTCTCCCGCAGTGCGACCATTTGGGGTTCGTTATGTTACTAACTGGAAGCAAGTTGAGCTCGCGATGTGACGCTATTCTATCTGTGTAAGATTTCTTTCAATAAAAATTAAAATTTATCTTAGTTACGAGTCTAAGTAAACAATGGCTTTCATTCATTCTGTGCCTGGCGTGGCGTGTGTTTGGCGCGTGTGCTATTACTAATTGTATTTTGCCATTTAAATTAATTGTCAAAAGCACACACACACTCACTCACTCGCTCACTCACAAATAAACTCGTATAGACTGTGGCACGCGCCCCTATTATCTAGCTTTTCCGCCACGTGCCAAACGCGCGTTGTCTTGACAAGTTAACAAAGACTGAAGTGTTTAGAAGCCGTCTTCCTAGTAACTTTTATTCTTCAAGTATTAATTTTCTCCATGTTCGGATTTGCTGATAGTATATATCACTGCTTGAAGAGGGTATAATAGGCCATATTACTTCATAAAGATACTTGTAATGTTAGGTTTTCTCCAATTCACTGCACAGCAGTTGTTAACGGGTGTCGGGTCTGTTATTTTCCATTAACAATAGGCATTTTACGGCTTTTGTATAGGCTGCTTATCTTTTTTCCATTGACGAAATAACTGTTGTCGAGTGATTCACTGGTGGTTTACCGGCAGTGTATGAAAAGAAATTATTTCGTTAGATAAAGAAAACGAACTCATGCCTAATAGAAGAATTACTAAGTTTTAAAAATGCACCAGAGTCGAGTAGTGTCTGATCAAGCATAAATATGACACGACATGTTTAGCAAATTCAATTCTCTTCGTTCTCTAATATGATAATTCAGTGATGCAAAACCTTTTTGAAAGCAAGTTCTCTTTGAAGACCTCAGCACTTTTTAAAAGATAAATTAAATCAAATTCGATTTGCTTACTTGGACAAAAGAAAAAAAGGCACGTCCTGACTTGTCGAGGCTCTTTGAAAAAAGTTTAAAGTTGAATGAAGTTTATTTTATTACGAAGTTTGTGTTGATATGTACATAGTGTCGCAAATCAAATATCTTGATACATTGAGCACTTGAAATGATGGTAATAAAGTTAGTTTCATCTTTAATTTCTATACAATTTTGGCAGGCAAAAGAAACCTTACTGAGTTGGACAGGAAAAAGTAGCAGTAAGGGTGCTTCGAAACCGTGATCCTTTTGAAGCATAAAATGGTTACCAAGGTGATTTAACTGTTTATATCTTGTTGTATGTTTTCATTTGCAAAATTACAATAATAGAAATATTAATTAATCAAGCAAGATACTCCAAACTTGATGGTAAACTTACTATTTCTCAATTTAAAGGCCATTAGGAATTGAGAAAAATAGCACTCCTAAGAGCGCTGTGCTTAAACACGCGAAATATTTGGTAGAGCGACTTGTACGTAAAACAGATTCTTATCTCATACTTAAGAGTATTCCCACCAATCATATCAGAAGCTGCAATTGCACAATTTCCATATCAATATCATTTTTCACTTAATTTGTTTAAACTGAGCACTAAGAGGCCTTGTTAATTCTATTGTAATCCAACATGGCGGCGGACTGTAGCTTAGCAATTAATACGTTCAATGGAAGCATGCACGTGGTTTCTGATCTTCGCCGCTCGCTTGCGAGAAGTCTTTTTTAAAAACGTAAATATATTACGTATTTCATTTTCTATTGTGGCGAGGCTCCATCATTCTAGACCGGACGTGAAAACTATTTTTAAACTGCAATGCCAATGGTTTTATGTCGTGAACTACTTCAAAAATTTAAATATGCAGAGCATTCATTGAATACGCTATCTCGTTGGCAGATCTTCTCATAGCTGTGGGCCACGAAGCCAAATACAAATTAAATTCGCATGTTATTATTATTTTTTTTAATACTGCAAACAATTCTAGTTTGTGTAACGATTTCTTCAGTTTTTTATTTAATTTCCTTTTATGCTATCTATCAGGAGGAACGCTCAGATGAATGCACAAAATATATTTGCAGTTTCATATTTAATATTCAGTGTTTTTGCCGGTGAAAAATCTGTTCGATACTATCCAACAAAGTCTGGACATGCAGATCACTCTATCCTGGTCCGCACGGCGTTATTTTGTGCATCAAAAGAGACAATCTTTAGTTCGAGAAGGTTAGCAAGTCAAGGACTACCCTCTACACTTCAAACTAAAACTAATCAATTTTTAAGATAAGTATCTGCAAGTTTTTTATCACTTATTCTCTGTACAGCTCTATAAACCAAGGTGGCTAGTCTGTGGCGCCTAACGCCACTGATGTTGGTACAAACAGGTGTCTGTGAGACCGTGTATATAAAACACATAGCAGAGGTTCACTTGCGAAATTGATTAACGGCAAACAACGGAAAAACTTTGAATTCACTAATGGAAATACAGTTATAAAGATCGATGGATCTTTATTCAACTTGTTTAAATAAAGCAAAATAGTCCTATAAGAGTAGAAAAGCATAGCTTTATGTCCAATGTTAGTTTTCTGAGACATTGTATATATTATCCCAGTGCCCCAGTGGAAATAAAACTTGGAAATGCATAATATGCCGAAGTTAATATTTGTGTTACGAGTCTAGCTGGATACGTTTTGTACTTTATTTACAAGTTTAAGTTCGATAAGGGAACCAGTAACCCATGGGATAAAAATCAAGACTTATCTGCTTTTGTTTGATAAGGCAGACTAAATGAATATTCTGGCTTCAAGTCTGTGCCCACCGAAGTGTTAGGTAAAATCTGGTTCGCAGGCAAAGTTCTATGGAAGCCAGTTGTGGTATGCCGAGGAGTTATATTTCTATGCAACGGCTGTTGTTTCTCGGAGAAAAAACTCTGCTGATAAAGGAACCGTTGCTAGAAGTAACTAGTCATGCAAGAGGGGTTCTCCATGCACAATTGACTGTAAAATCAATCAGAAACTATGTGAGAGAACTTACTTCGCAGGGAGAAACTCCAGTGACAAGCTCCAACAAAGTTCAGCAATGTCGCGATAATTCGTCCTGTTTCACGTGAGCCAGTGTTCATAAAATGGTTCAGTCGTGGCAGTGAAGTCTTTTATTATTATGCCTGCGCCTTACGACACTATCTTTCCATACTTGGGTTTAAAAATGTCAAATGACGAGATTTGAATTAACTTTCTGTCAAACTCATACTTGATTGGCACATTCGGGTGTTAGAGGAGGCCACCTCGTGACACAAACTTCTTTGTCGTGTTAACAAGACAATAGATTTTTAATTTGATATTCACAGTCGAATACCACACTCAAACTTTCTATATCCATGGAAATGTTCAAAACTTGCTAATTCAATTCTGGTGATTACGAAGTGCTAATTGCGAGAAAAGCTACTAGTGAAATTAGCTTATGAAAATATATTTCAAATTTATTACTTTGGCAAGTTCTGACTGTTTTGTTTCGTTTAATTTCGTTTTGAAATATGTGCTCTTCCCTGTATTATTTTAATTTCTTTGATAATTTTCTTTTTACAGTTTTCAAGCTGTACGGACGCCAATACGTCTTGCGTGCACTTTCATTTTCAAGAAGAACATTTTGTATTCTATGTTAGCATCAAAAGGATGCATTGCTCTCTACTCTATATTCAGCCTTTCTCCTTTTGTTTGCGGTCACAATATGTATGAAGCTAGCTTCATGTTGATCAAATAATTTGCGATTAAGAATTGAACTTGATATTATCGCTCAAGCCATGTAGCCTTTGTAAATGTTTGTCTTTCTTGGTCATAACAGCCAAATACTGCTGACAAGTGGGGGCAAATGCGCTCTTCTGCTATCTACGCATGCGCCAAAGTGCAATAACATTGTCTCTACCATGTGTTGGAAAACATTCTATTTGAAAGAAAACTTTTGCTTCTGAAAGAGTTCAAGTCAAGTGCTCAAACAATCGATTCAGGAGTTGTGCTTGGAGACAACATAAGAAAGTGATGAAGTATACTTTAAATAAAGCCGGAAAAAAACTGGAGAGTTTCCATCCAAACTCATCAAAAACATTAACGTTGCATTGTTTCTGGGAACCCATGTCACTTAGAGAAAAACCATGGATATTTAAAGCCACGGAAACCATCCATGCTGATTTTATTATCAAATAAACTTTAGTGTCCATATTCTCTTTCAAATAGTAAAAACAAAATCAATCAAACAGCAGATTACGGGCGTAAAAGTAGAAATAAAACCAAAACACGGAGAGATCGTAGGAAAGGGTGCGTTTCAAAGCAAACACAAAAACTGGATCGATTCTCTGAATTCATTTCGTGTTCAGTCTTTGTATACAAATGTAATTACTGATAGCCTTCCACGCCGAAATAACAACAATTTAAATTTAGAGAAATTGTACAGTGTAATTCAATATTGTTGAAGTTTTCCTTCCTCGCAAAATCTACAAGCAGTAGTATCGGTTACTGAGGCTGTCTCTTAGTACAACACGTGTATATACTTACAATGCCATTGTCAGTAAAGAGTCTTCTCTTTCAGGCCGTATCGCCTTTATTTCCATACACGACGGCTACGAGAGGTGTATTAATTAATTGTCATTTCTGTAATGTTTGTTTGATGCTTTCGCTAAAGCAGTCTAATTAAATGTTATATTTGCAGACTGACATTTTACTTTCGCTTTGTATTTCTCAGTGTATCGTGTGGTTAGGTGATAGGCTATGTGTTGAATGAACAAGAGCAGAGAGAGAGAGAGAGAGAGAGAGAGAGAGAGAGAGAGAGAGAGAGAGAGAGAGAGAGAGAGAGAGAGAGAG
>JANVCJ010111049.1:0-16933 GCA_026413505.1 Epizoanthus ramosus
GTACAACACAATGCAAGACATGACATACATTGTAACATGACGTATTGCAACATGTCATGTCATGACATAACATGTCACTGTAACATTATGTTATGTCATGACAATACATGACATGTATGATATGACATAACATAACATAACTTGGCATGACATGACAGGACCTGACCTGACTTACTAGGTCAGAAACTGTTGTTGTGAAGCCACACATCAGAACTACGAATGCAGTGCAATGATGTGACATGATATGACACAATACACAACATAATACATGTATAACACAATGCAAGACATGACATATACTTTGTAACATGATGTAATGCAACATGTCATGTCATGACATAACATTGACTGATTGATTTCATCTGTTAAATTTATTTTTATAGCATCAATTAATGTAATCAGTGAACTGCACCACTGTTCCAAATAAAATAACTTCAGATTCAATCTCATTGATTCAGTGTCAATAATGGGCTATTCTTTTTAGTGCTCTTTTTTCAAATAAAATTTTATATTAATAATAACACAAGATCACTTTAGTTTAATGGATGGTTTCCCTTTTATCAGTTTGTGCTTTTAAATACTAATTAAATACTTACTTAATGTCGTGACTCAGGAATGCATTTTATATTTCTTAAATATATACTATCATTATGGTACCTTTTATTCTATCTTTAAGCTTGCTTCCTCATTCCTGACGTCAGTTCCAGTTGAATCTGTTTCACGTTCACCCTACTAGAATCATCCTCCTCCAAATTAAACCTTGAAGAATATATCCTGCTCCTAAAATATGCTCCAATATAGCTTCTTCTGTTGTAAGATACAGAAAGAAAGAAGAAAACTTAGAAAGAACTAAGCAAATCGATGCGGTTAATACATGCTATATATTCATCGACACATCTAACGTTACTTGTAAGTACTAAATAATGTAGTACATGTATGTTGCATTTATAATGGTATCACATAACTTGTAAGAGTTGACAAATGTTCTACACTGAATTATCCAACACTAAGTATTAAAGTAAATGGTATAACTTACCTTTTTCATTTGGCCATTGTCTTTTTCTATTTATCCAGTATGGTCTTAATGACTAATGGTACTAGGATTTGAAATAAATATGTATGTTAATATGTATCATATTTCCCACTCTGAGCTTTATAGGCAATGTATACATCTGCAGCTGGCCATGGAACAGATCTATAAATTATGACACATTTTTCCCAATCAGAAAGTAAATTTTGAGAGGTTGGGTCACTTTGATAGGAACTTGTGTTACAAGTATAGAAAATATGTAAAGTTCTGTAGGCATGGTTGCCACCATTTCCAATAAAAAGAACTACTTACTTTTTCATGATTCTTGCCTGGGCACAAAATAATTTGACTGACCATGCACAGAGTGGTTTTGTAAAATTGTAAATGCCGAACTTTTGCACAAAAACTTTTGGGGAAGTTAAGCTTAGTTTTTTTTGCTTGAATCAAATTTTTCATTCTGGGAGTGTAAATTATGAAATAAAAAGTTATGTAAAGCACAACAAAAGTAAAGAGTAACAACAACAACAACAACCACAACAAATTTTACTTTTTTGTTTACAACTGATTTTCTGACATAATAGCAAATAAAAATGAATAAAGGTACAGACTTCAGGAAATAACCTGTAAGCACTAAAAGTGTCTGGGAGTCAATTACTTGAGTAAGTTAACTTGTTTTGTCGGGAAAAATAATGAACAAAAAGACAAAAAGGAAAAGAAAGAAACATGAGCTATAGATGGTGTCACATCAACTTCAACAGTTGAAGTGAAAATGACTAGTATCTATTTATAAAATGATGTTTCAGATTAGTTTTTGACTCCTGTGGAGCCCCGAGAACATTGTGTTTTTGACATTATTATTTAGTAATTCCACAAAAATCAGGCTGGTGACATTCCTCATGTTTTTATTGTTTTAAAGTATGGCAAGCCAACAATAAATAGTGTGGGTTTTTATAAATACATCGGATGACAAAGAAGAGATATTTGCAGAATTATGTAATACTAAAAATAAATTGAATATTGAAATAAAATAATTTGTGCTATTTCTACTGCTTGTTCCAGGCTTGTAGTTTCAAATGTATGTGATTGCATTGTCTCCTATTTGACATTGGTCATTAAGGGGACGTCCTAAAATTGATTTGGCAACCGCTTAACGTCCATTGGACGTTAAGAGGGGGGGGGGATTCAGAGGTAATGCCAGTGGACATTAAGGAAAAACGCTTTAAAATAGTATATATACATATATATAAAGGCCAAAACAAAAGTGGACGTTAAGGAGAGGGGGGGGGGGTAAGCCCTTAACGTCCAATGGACGTTAAGCGGTGCCAAATCAATTTCAGGATGCCCCCTAATTTCACTCAGTACCATCATATTCAGTATTCTGCAGTAGCCACATGCAGTCCAACTCCTAGATTGCCTATCTTTAATATATACAGTCATTACTATATTTCAAACGTTGTCAAATAATAAATATCATGGCACTTGAAGAGTGAGCTAGTAAGAAAAGAACCAATGTCATGGCATCAAAGTTTCTCTGTACTTCACGAATTCAAGTTTGTATCGGATTCTGCCGCTTGCCAACAACGAGAATTTCTTTATGAAGAATGGATATGTGTTGAAAAAACACAGGAATTAGAAGCAGAGGAACATAACTTGAGTATGTGGTGCTATTTTATTTAATTTTTCTACACACAACATTTGCAAGCAATCGAATAGCAAGAAGGAAAATTATATTCAACAACAAGCTAAGAGACTTCTTGCTCAATTTTCTGCATGAACTGTCATGAGATCGTGTGTGTCCCGGAGAAAGGCATCGCCAAAAATATTTTATTAAAAGAAACAGTCATCCAAGATGTTCATTTACTGCTAAAGGAAAATATGTCCGAGTTCTGGTGCAGCGAATAATTTCAAACCGAAGTCAAATTTTCTATCGCATTCGAGTAATGACTGTACATGCAAGGCCCTATGGAAAATCACTTTACTCCAAATGATGCAGCCTTCCAGTTATATTACTAATAGGAGAAACTTATCGACGATATATTCACATCACATCAAGCCGATGCCGTGTGTGGGATCCGTACACCCAAGATTTTGATTTCAAGAGTACAACGTTAGAACGTATATATAAACGAAGAGCAGCCATATTTGTCAAAGCTAGGGCTATAGCTACTAACATAATTGATACACAATTAATACACATTAATCTTCGACAACTTGGGGAAACACAGGAAAGCGTTTTATATTTCTAAAATATATATTATTAACTATGGAGTATGGTACCTTTCATTTCATCACTAAGCTTGCTTCCTCGTTCCTCGTCAGTTCCAGTTGAATATATCTTGCTCTCGAGAGTATCATGCTCCAGATTGAGATTCTCTTCTTCTGTTGCAAGATTAAAGAAGAACATGAATGATGGAAGAAAGCGCAAACTTAGAAAGAACTAAGCAAATCGATACGGTTATTTAATACATGCTATTCATCGACACAACTTACCTTCATCTGTTCATGGCTTCCATTTGTGATTTGGCTTTGCAAATTTCCCGCGAGAAATGTTAAAACAAGTGAAGTGACAGCAGGTTCATTGCGCACCTCGTTCAGCGCACCACGTGACGAAATGATCCATAATACGAGTCTACGGTAATACCCAGTTTGCCAGCGGTTTCGCGCTCGAGTGTATGATTATAGCCTCAGCTTGGGTAGCCTGTGTCTGTGATGCACACGTCTCGAGCACGAGAAGCCAAAATAGAATATTTATATACGGAATCAGAATCCACGAAATCAACTGTTGTTACTGGTATTTTAGTAGCCCGCAATCAGTATAAGCGATGAATTCTGCGCTTAAACGAATTGAAATCTTCGAGTATCTGGATGAGGTTAAAGAACCCCATACTGCTGGGCAGAATGCAAACGACCTTTCTCTGAGTTCGGATGCAACCGTTATTCTCTCCACTCTTCAATGCGCTATGCATGTGTCAGTTTGGGTTTACTGGTTTATAAGGAGATACTAGATGGGAACATGGAATACGCCAGGTACTCAAAGCCGCAAGAGACACAAAAGTTTCTTCTTCGAAGCAGCTGCAACTCTCTCGTGGCGCGCATAAAACATATCCCAAGTACTTCAGTACTTGCAAACCTGGATGCTGCAGTGCGACTGAGAGAAGGGTCGAATCAGTGGCAACGTACCTTTAACAAATCTTCTGAAGAACTATTCAGGAATTTCTATGAAAATGAGACAAAAATCACCATGTTTGCATCGCTAATGGAGAGTCTTAAGCCGGTCTTAAGTCACAAGCTGCAAGCGGGTTAACTAGTGTGTTTGGCCAATCAAGCTTTGATCGGATCTGTGACCTCGGGGACCTCGGTGGTAACCGGTAAGTTACGTACAATTAAGTTCTAGTTGTTAGGCTAAATTGCAGAATACCTCTCCACAGAAACTGTTCTAGGTATAGCCACATTTTGGCTACGTGTCAGGGACTGGGTACGCGTCAACATATGGATGAATCAAGAGTTGACATCATTTCAATTGAAAACTGATATGTACATGGTTTTTCGAACTGGCTATGAATCAATCTAACCTATAGTCTACATGTATACAAGCCTAACCCTAGTTATCCTAATTCTAACCCTAATCTTAACACTGGCCCTAATCCTAACCCTAAACCTAAACATAAACCTAACCCAAACTCAAATCCCAACGCAAACTAAATTACTAGTATTTACAGCTAAATATTGCTAGCACAACAGACAGTTGGAAGATATCTTGTCTCATGATGACTGACTGCGCGTCTATCTACGCCTAAATATTGTTAGTATAACAGACAGTTGCAAGAAATGTTGTGTCATAACATGGCTATGCGTCAATTCCTAAATCATTGCTTAGTACAACAGATAGTTCATGAGACATTTTGCCTCAATTTTGTGCACATGCAGATTTATATTGAATGAGAAATGTGCACACAGAATAAAATTATGAGGGTGGAGGGTTACAGCTCTGCAGTTTTATAGACATTAATCCCCATAGTATCAATTAGAATTCGTCAATTTGGAGCCGTCAATTTTATTAGTATGTAAGAACTTCATCATTGACAAATTCAACAGAATGGTTCAATGTGGCATGTTCATAAGAAGACATTTGCGAGAATTGACTTCTATTCCACCAAAAAGCTGACTGTAATTAAATGGAGGAAAAGATAATACATTGGACTTTATATTTGGAATGATTATAATGTTTTGTGTCATATGTTCTAAAATATGTTGATTCATAGCCAGTTCTTATAGTTTTATTCTTTAGTATTATATTGCAATTTGTTATCGTCATGTAATATATCATAATTGTATGCTTTTAGTATCGTAATAATTATTTTCGATAGGCATCCAATATTAGTGGAGGATTTCATCCTCTGCTAGATTTTATCTTAACAACACATTAATATAGCATAGAAATCGGCACAAGACACAATCTAGTAAGCCACACATTTGAGGTAGGTGAAGTTTATTTCACTACAGATAGCAATTTATTACCACTTTATGTGTGTTGCCACTCCTTTTCAAGAGTTAGCCTTTGATAGCACCACGGAACTGGTTTTACAGAGAAATTATGGTAATTCTGTGAGAGCAAAATTCCTGTTGAGGGGTGAGTCTTCCAACCTTTAACAATAATAATAATAATGACATTACCCAGACAGCATATCCACAGAGTGGCTCTTCATCCGCTGGGGGACCAACGGCTTAACGTCCCTGTCCACGGACGGTGTGGCGAAAGAAAGGTCGTACCAATACAACTCTCGGCCAAGGCCGGGAATCGAACCTGGGACCTCGTGGTTAGCAGTCCGAGTTCTCACTGACTGAGCTAACTGTGCTCACACAGTATAGGTATATTAATAGTATAAAGGTTTTATAATTGTTGTTAAATTGTATATTTTTCTCGATAATTTTTAGATTTTTTGTAACATAGAGCGCATTTGATCATATTTCAATGGTAATTTGCGCTATATAATTATTAAGTAATTTATTATTATTATCATTATTATTATAAATTATTACTATTATTATTAATATTCACTGGCTAATACATGTTAAAGTTCACTTAATTGCATGTTATCTATTATTTTTATATTGCTCTACAAAAATTCATGTGTTACAATTCTTAGTAATTCTATAATTTTGGCAGTTGGATCATTTGTATTATCATGATAATATTTGTAACTTGTACAATTAGATATGATATACATGATTTGACTTTTATTGAAAACAGTTCTAGACTTAACAACTACAGTGAACTCTGTTACTGATCTTTAGATGTACAAAATATTATAAAAGTTAGAGTTGAAGAGCTTGGTGTAAAAATGACTCATGTGACATTTTCAGTTCATAATTCTAGAAGCTTAAAAATCTTTGTAGTTTCTCATGCCTATAGTGTCCTCTATACCTATACAATGTAACTTAGGTTGTTTGGTGGCTTAAAAACACATGTTGGAACAACAAGTAGAGCTCGGGAAAGTTGCAGGAGGGGGGGGGGGGTTTACCAGTACAAGATATATATAAGCTTCTAACTGAGAAAGCTTGAAAGTGGTGCAGGTGGGAAGTGAGGGGGCTTATAACAGCAACTTTATGGTATCTTATCAATCAATCACTTACATGTCCTCTTGCCGGAAGTCGTGTTGGAGATGGCGATAATGTCGTTGAAAAATGATTGTGCTGGTCATCCAATGAATTGCGTCTTTCCCTCATATGCACATCATGTCTATGATGATCCTGGTCCTACAGAACCAAGCTATCAGTCTATTGAAAGTTTCATTTTGTGGGGCAAAAATGCTGAACATTACTTTTTTCACATGGAAATAGTTGTAACAGACAAGTTTACAGGGAGTCACACAAATGGCTACAGTGTTTCCCTCCACAAATTTAGATCTCTCACTTTGGTTCACCCAAGTTCTCTATCTAGCAGCATTTCATGAATGAAATTCGCTTTTCCTGAGTTCAATTAGACACATATTTTGTGTCTGGTTCTTTTGTTTTAGTATCTTGCAGTGACCTCAACTTGAATATTAAATATGTTGAAGCACTCTTTCTTGTGGTTTGTCGGTGAAACATGAACTTGTCCAAATTGCAACGTATAATTCATTACAATAAACATGTATTCATTTCTATTCCACGTATTTATAGTTCATTGTAGATTGAACTTGTTCATGTATTTGCTAATAACCCCCCCTCCCCGGCCTGATCCCCCAGTATGCTTTAACCTCTAAATATTACACAGAAGCCAGAATGCTGAATTACATATTTATTTACAATACTTGTGTTCACACTAGCAGCTAAGTATTTTTCAAGCACACTTAGGCTAAGTTGATTTTATTTTACTTAGCTTTACTTAATAGTTCACACACGCTTTGAGTGACTATAAATCTTCAGTCACAAATTGACAAATGTGTCAAGACATCTGTCTGAAAAAATTCCAAGTTAGCAATAAATTTTAAAATTGTCACAGATATATTTACATGTGCGGCAAGTTTCTAATCCTTGAACAATGTGGCTGCGAAGGTTTATTCCCCTTTTGGTGTCATTTGGTTTCATCGAATGTCTAAATCTAAAAATCCACTGAATCGGGTTGCATGTTTATCTTCTCCCGGTGAATTTCACTTAAAATTATGCAGCTGCAGTTCGGGCGCTGGTATGGCGATCCTTGCTTTCTACGCCACGTGAGTTTCATTTTGATGAACATGAGTGACAGCTGTGCAACAGGAGTGGTTAATTAGCCGACTAAGTAGAGCCAAGTGCGACATAAGTCGACTTTTTCTTCGACTTGAAAATGACTTACTGCCTTTGAATTTAAGAAAATTTACTTAGTCGTTTGCACAATAATTTTTCTCTAAGTCGACCTAAGTCGCTATTAAGTATGACTTAGGAAGCTAGTGTGAACTCATATAATAATTTACTTTAAGACTAACTTATAAAAAGGTATTTACAATGAAGTATTGTGCATTATAAAATAAAGCAGATATAACACCTGCTCTGATTGGACAAACGAAGTGCATTGTAATTGAACATATGCACAGAAGCTAGGTCACTCGTCAGGTTTGTTTTAATTTGCTCTTCTTTCTCTTGTCTCTGTAGTTATATATTTTATATGCACTTCTTTCGCATACTTGCAAATTCACACGTTCTTCTATAACTCAACAAAGCGCACATGCTCATTTTTTATTTCTTTAATAAAACTATTTCACATCTGAAATCAATGATAATAATTATGTGTAAAAAATATAATATACAAGCTTATAAAAGACTTGGCATGATGTTCTTGTCTGGAGAATCCCTGTAAACTGTAAGTATGCAACGACAGCAAGACTTAAATAGTACCCAGGTAATTAAAATAACCTGTTCATTACATGTCAACAGATATGGAGAAGTTTGCCAATGCCCAGTATTCAAAATAAGGCTCTAAAACTTTAGTTTAATTTGCCTGCTGTTTTCAATTACAAAGATATTTTCCCAGCTATTTTGTAGAGATTCACTGAGAATATAGAACAAAAACAGTTGGTAAAGGTCAGCAATTTGCCGGCTGTAGCCTGTAGCCGTCCCCTATTTTTAATCCTGAATGCCACTGCACTGTCAGCAGTTGCAACAGCATACAGTCTGATCTATAAAATGACATGAACCATGTGCTCTATATATGTACATACACCCTCACTTACCATCATTAAGCCCTCATCCCATGACTGACTGAGTCGAATGTCCTGAAGCACCTCCCTGAGAAACAGAAACACTAAAAGTTATGATGTACACCACAAGACTATTTTTTGAGTGGCTCTACCTGGCATATCTATAATTTTTTATATTTATAATTTCATCATTTCAGGATGATTCTCCCCAGTCCATCCGAATTATGCGCGCAGTTACCAAGCTCATGTCAGTCCAGCTAGCTCAACAACTTTGCATTGTGATCGTGTGAATAAGCAGAAACTGAATGAAAGTTTATTCGCTTGTGGAAGTATTCATCAGGGTGAGAAACGTTTTAAAGACCTGTCTTATACGAGCTGTGGAGTTCGGAGCCAGTATGAGTACGATAGATACTGGGTGCAGATCGACTGATCGCCGATTGTCAGTGAACCGTCTTCCTGCTCGAGAGATTTGTTGATAATATAAACATAGTCAGCCAGCCTTCAGGTAAAAGCTCTGCACTTCACTTACCGTCGGTAACTGCTAGTAATAAAATTTAAAGTTTAACCAATAACATTGTTACATACCATAAACATTCTAATTAGTACCCCCTCTCTAATAAGCGCTCCCTGTAGAGCACCCCCCTCCACGAGACATGGCAACTTATAATAATAATAATAATAATAATAATAATAATTTATTTCTTATAGAGCGTTTAGAATGGATTAATAATGCACTAGTTATATTTATTAGTTTTTGAAAACCAATTAATCACATTCAGAGACAGAGTGGTTTATTACAGTATACTATAGCGCTAACATTTCACTGAATACATTTGAGTATGGATTTGATATAAGATCGTGCATACACTACAGGCAGTACTACTATTCATTAAAGATCGGTATTTCAGAAATAAAATGTCATCAACTTTGACTCACAATGAGTTTCCAATAAGCACCCCTCTCCATGACTACTAAGTACTCCCTCTAGAATGCCAGAAAATAAATATTAAGTCTCAAGTGCCCTGGGCACTTATTAGAGTGTTTATGGTATTCTTAGGGGTAAGGTTATAATGTTACCCTAACCCTAACATGGCACGCCTTATTGGCTATCTATCATTTCATTGTAAACTGTACAGGTTTACAAATAATGGCTGAGACCCTTGTGGTTCTTCTTCTTGGGAAGAAAACCCATTGTTACCTAAATGCAAACTCATTCTAACTCTCTTTATGGCGAGCCTGAAAATACAGAAGGTTGGAGGAACATAGCTGACAAACAAAACCTGGTGTTCCACCAAAAGTCAAAGCTCTGTACTGCCCTATGCAGGGCAAGCTCTGGAAATTATAGTGTTTATATCAAATGCATCAATTGGTTAACAGACATAATATTGACAGATAAACGTCCCTAAATGTCCCTACTATGGAATTGCAACAGTTGTTTGATATTTTTCTAAAACTTTAACGTACCTTTTAATTGCATGAAAAAATCAATTTGAAATAATTTCTCAAAAAGCTTTTTTCATCCTTGCAAATGGACAATCCGATCAGAAACATATCTGCCATAAAACATATTTTGCCAGCAAATGCAGTCGAGTCAGGAAATGTATAATCTTAGTTCCACTAGGAGACCAAGTGTAATAATAATATTAAAAAGTGTCTGTCTTGCCGTCGGAGTAATTGCAGAATACATTGCCACAAACCGCCAGAGACAGAGTGAAAATCACAAAGCGAGATAAAATCTTATAGTTATATGTATTCAGTGGATAGAAAATTAAAGCCAAAAAAAATATGTAATATCATATATACCATCCTAAACTGTGAACAAAAAAAATTAAGCGATAGCGTGTATAAACTATGTTTACTATGAAATTGCCGTCGACAAGATTGAAATCATATCAGAGACGCAAAGTCACGCATGAAAACACTGTTGGTCAGTGTTCACTTTATATGGGCCGTCAAGAGCGAAAACGAAGACTACAAGCTCAGTAATCTGTAATGTTTGGACTTGGAACAATCAATAAAATTACCTACCGTTCTTGGAGCGCTTCTCTGCTCATGTCATCAATGCTTTCTTCCTGTTATAAAATAATATGGGAAATAATACGGCATTAATATACGATTCATTAGTTTCGTCAAGTACATAATTTACTCCTGCAGCAGCACTCTCTGTGTTTGTGTCTTTTCGAGAAAAATCGACCACACAGACACTACAAGTACAAGTACAACACGAAATACAACAGTACTTACTCTCCTGATTTCAGCTACTCTCGACGCTGGAGATCCTACCGGCTAGAAAAGGCAACACGTTTAGATCAGCTGTAGAGAACTTTACTCTAGACACAAAACGTTTCGCTTTAATTAGAAGGAAAGGGTCCCTTGGCGCAAAATCGCGAAGTTGATCACCGGCTTACCGCGTTGATCGCCATTTGACTGGTCGAGAAACGGCGCTGTCGCGCTGCTAACTGCGGCAGAAACACGGGAGCATTGTCGTTCACATTTGATCCTCCGATCATCGGTGCAGAATTGGATCTTCGGAGATTACTTGAAGGTAAATGACTCAAGTCATCAGTCTCCATCGCACTATTGGTCGCCATTTATACTCTGGTTTGGAGACAACATCTATCTGAAGCTTTGGCCGCAAGGCATTGCCCTTCTCAGCTTCCTGTTGTACCCAGGCCATACGCTCTCAAAGCCTAATAATCGATACCAATCTCGTTCAAGATTAAATCGATACTCATTCGTACATGTTCGTATGTTCGACCACAATCCGACTGCGCCTGCTGTTCATGGGGACATGTAGATTTTGCGCCAAAAATTTATGCGCGAGCACATCCCAGCGTGACTGCAGAATTTCAAAACGTGCATTTCGCAGAAATGGCGGGGATAGGATAATTTGATTCAGATTTTATTTTTAAAATCCAGAAAAATACTGCGATTTTTCTGCGATTTTTACCAAAATGGTGTGGACAAGAGATGAGGTCGATAAGTATGTGGCTAAAATCGAGAAAACCATTGGAAATGTGAGAGAGGTAAGATCGTACGCGACGACCTTGGATTGATTTCAATCGAGAAATCTGCTTCCGCTTTTGTTGTAGTTTCACTTTTGTAGTGTACCGTGTAGTCACATCATCGTGAAATTTTCCTTATTATCCTCCAGAAAAATCTCAAAGGTTTTGCTTTTGCAAGATTATATAGAGAAGCTCGCGACACAGACAAAGCCAGAAGGTGTGTTAATACGCAGAGATCAATTAGATCAACTTTATTTAATTCATTTCTTTTTCAATCGAAACTTACTGAGATTGCTTTGGGTTTCGTATTTGTAGCCAAGTTAAAGAGAAATATGTTTGTGTTTTACGTGCAGGCATCTCGAGGCTTACATAAGCGTAAATGAAGGTGACTTCAGGTAAGTTGACTATGATATCGACATCCCGGTGTACGCAATCGATGAAACCGATTGGCGATGACAGTCTATAATAATCGGTATCAATCAATCGATTGTTATAGGAAATCGATGACAAGTCATTGAAATGAAATGGTATCATTTTTAATTTATCAACCTTTCATTGATTGCGCATGTATTTCACATGGAAGATGTCAGTTTAGACATCACAGGCTACTACAGATTACAACTACAAGTCGATGACAATTGATATAACGAAACCAGTGGTGTTCAGTGTGTGATTATCGATTGGTTATCAAATATCGACTGACCAATAACAATCAGTGCCAATTATCTAATTATCTGCAACTGATATAGATTGTTGGATTGATTTTCAATGATGGATTTTCATTGAATGCTTATGCCAGGTTGATATCTCCAGCCCAGCCAGGGGGGTAATGAGATACCAATATACCCGTTTCCCCCCCTAAGATACCAATATACCTAAAATTTACAAGAATATTTTGGATACCAAATACCCTATAAATCAGGATAAACGAGATACTTTATACCCGAAATTACCCTAAAATGCTGGATACCAAAAGTAATATACCTTGGATACCAATATCCCCAAAACCCCTGGCCTGGCCGGATATCTCCCAGACTGATACTCAGACATACAAAATAGACATTATTACTGGTTTAGTTGTAGGTAGTAAAAGTATTTGACTGTCCCTTTCTTAGTTGTGGATGTAGAGTGTTGCCTGTACATTGCAGGTTAACTGTAATTATTTGACTGTGTCAAATTTGAGTCAAATCCAAAAGCCCCCCCCCCCCCACGGCAACCCTGGGGATTAGACTGGAGTTGAGTTTGAGATACTGGTAGCTGGGAATTTGATGCTTAATCAAATCCCCAACTGACAGGCAGTTGACACTGAAAGTATTAACAAGTTCATGCAGTAAGTACATTATTTTCTATTATGTTATCCAGGGCACCTATTGATATTAACAACATTTTAGGTGAAGGGTTTATCCTGGCAAAATATTAGTTTTGGCCACACAAGGCCTTATTGGAAGCATGCCATGTTCACACAGGTTCAGTCCAAAATGGATCTAATCTAAGACAACTGTGTCTGTTCACACAGGAACAATCTGGTTTGAAGATTTAGATGTAGATCTATGCTTGTTCATAGTTTATACCCAACTCTTACTGTAATTTCCATTGATTGTAATTTTTCACATTTTTTATTCTATTCTATTTATACATGTATGTATTGTTATAGTTCTTATCACTATTGTAGTATTTGACAAAAATTACTTAATAGTGTAAACTTGAATTTTTCTAGCCTGATCTCAGATAATAATTTTCTTAATTTTTCAATTTTCATTAAAAATTGCAAGGAGCAAAAATTTTCCTTTTTGGGGGTTAGCAGAATAAAGCAATTCTTAGAGAAGAAACAATTTACAAAACTAAATAGGAGGACAAATGGCTTTACAGAGTAGTCATTTTAAATCAACTTTAGGTGTCCAAAGTTTTTTTTCCATTTCTCTGTTACATGGTGCAGAATTGATGTTGGTTAATGGACACGTTTAGTGCTAGTTATTTCCGATATCCAATACCAAAATGTTTGTATTAATTATTTTGATAGTATATGTAAATATGTAGAAATTAATAGTACAAATAAACTTTGTTGTTGTTGTTATTGTAAAATGAGAAAGGTTATTTAGTACTAGAATTACTATAATTACTGCTGTGTTAATGCTGTGTTATTTTATTGCAATATATAGAGGGCATCGCATGATGGGACAACTGTTGGAGGAGACTAAGAACCAGGAGAAAGCATTAGCCTCTTACAGAAGGTAAGGGTTACTTGACCATGTTCTTCTGTTAATGCTTGAGCATCTGTTAAAGACCATTGTGTAAAGGTGACAGTACCATGTTATAGCACATGCACAGTCTACTCTCACCAAACTAAAGCAAATCAAATTATTATATTATAAAAATAATTACTAAGTATATTATATTCATGTACAAACCGTGTGATGAATAAATTGAAGAATGAAGTAATTAACCCTTAAACAGGCAAGCCTTTTGGCCAAACATATACAGGCAAGGAGGTGGGGGGGGGTATGCCTTATCCATTCATCTTGTAGTTTAGCATGATTGTTAATTGGTCTAGGATCTTTCAATTAAGGCTGGTCACATGATGTGATCGGATAACTTTATTTTCTATTTTCTTTGATAGAACTAGTATTTTTTCTTTCAATTTCCACGTTTCGTTTCAGAAGATTGACCTTGCTACTGATTCTTCTCAAATGACTTAATAAAGCCCAAATGAAGGCTTTTAGTTTTACATCCTAAATTTACCATTTGAAATGTCTCGACAAGATTTTTAAAAACATCTTTTCTAGACAATGATGTAATTTTCAGAATGTTTGTCCTCGATTGACCTTCCTCGAGGCTGGACAAGTTAGAGAATCGGAATCTTTGATGTTTTGTTGGTTTCAGAAAGCGACATTTGAAGTATTCGCTAGGCTTGGTCATGAAGATCAAACATCCGCTGCGACAAAAAAAATATTTGTTTCAGACTTCTTTTGCGATTTTACGCATTGACAGACATGTTTGAAATAAAGTTTCAATTTTAATTTCAGATTATACAATGTAAGAATGATTTTCATTCTACAATATTTATTACCATTTATGCTTTGTTATTATTATTATTGCCGGATAGTTGCCTGACACATGATTGGCTCCTTGATGAAATGTGGAACCAAGGAAACACATCAAATTAGCATGTTGAAAATGATCAATGCGAATCGTGACAGAGTTTGAACTCTCAGAATCTATTCAGTGATACATTTGTTGGTAAAGCACATTTCGCTTCAAAGGATCAGTTTGATTTATGCACACAAAACGCGCTAGATATAAGTGTTTTTAAAAAAGTGTTGAGAACAGACGGGCACAAAGCCGAAGGTCACTCAATTCATTCATCTAGCTTGACGAATTTTTACGGCAAGAATAATTTTATCAAACCAAGGTTTAATTTTATCTATTAAAACTTGCTTTATAGCAGAATCAATAAGTTTAGAAATAATTACTCAGTAAATGGAGTCTTCAAGACTAAGATTTTATGAATGATCAGCTTTTGATTAGAAAGAACAACAAAGTGTGTTTACTTCGAACGCGTTCACTTCGAACGCATTCAGCTAAAAACGCTGGCAAATGCACTAAGCTGAGGCTGCAAATGCAGGCGAACGCGTGTGCGAACGCGTTGCTCATCTTATGCGAATGTCGCCTTTTGTTTAAATGTGTGAAAACGCATTCACGTTCACTCTGCGTTTATACAGGTTTTTCTATGGACAGTCACATATATGTTTATTAATAGGTAACAGCTACTGGAAACAATTTTGGAAAATTTAAATCCTTCAACAAAATCACACAAAATAACAGGGGTTAAATATTGCAGGTTAGCTGCAACAGCATATGCCAATTACTGTTGTCCCAATTATCATTTTTTATGTACTCTCCAATTCCCAAGAACAAACACGTTAAATTGAGACAAGATTTCAAGTTTTCATACATTAAATATTGCTGCAGTTTTAACACCTAGCCCAATTTATTTGACTTCATTATTCTCATGAACTAAAGTGTATCTGTATCTTGGAATTGGTTATTATGATTAATATATAATCATTGGTTGATTATTGTTTGCTTTAGGTCACTGGAGTTGAACAACACTCAGAATGATTTGGTCCTGAAAGGTACTGAATTTTATTTTAGATAGACCTAGTTTACAATAATAAAGTTGTGATCATCATTAGAGAGGAACAATAAATTCAGAGAAGCTAGGAGCAGACAAAGACAAGTGCAGATGTTGAGGAGAGAAGCACATGAAGAAAACACCAAACTGTCTCAAGTGCGAATCGAACCCACGTGGCCCGATCACATGGCATTGGTGCTCGAACCACTGAGCTACCGAGGCATCCACAGTGGCAGACAGAGAAACTATCTACTTTATATATATCTTATAATTCTCAAATATTAAACACAGTTTCTCAGGATTTGCTCACATGTACTTGTAAAGATTTATATATATATTGCAGGCTTCCCAAGGTCAGGGAAAAATCAGTGAAAAAATCTTTTTTCAAGGTCAGAGAATTATCATGGAAGTTTGATTTTGGTCAGGGATATTCTATTTTTCTTGCTCAAATCAGTGAAATGTCAGGGAACTTTATAGCAAGGCTTCAGATAATAAATTGTGGTTGTGGCAATTTCTTATTCCAAATTACAATGTAGATTTTGTTCAATCTATCATTAGAAATTTTATTACTGAACAAATATTTTGTTTCTGTGTACACCTACTGCGACTTGAGCCCACAACCTCAAGATCTGGAATCCACCTTGATCTCCACTAGACCACACAGCATCTTGTTGCAAATTCCCCTGTATTTGTTGTTATCTTCACTTCTTGGTCCCATGCCCCTCTTGCCAAACATGTATAATAATTGTTTATGATAATTGCATTTGTCCACAGTCGTTGAGCTTTACTGCAGTGTACCAGTGGATCCAGAGAGAGCCAGGGTGAGCAAATTGTGGTTCTACATGTATCTTAAATCTAATGTCGCCACCTGTCCCTTGGCAATGACCAATGTTTCAAGAGAAGGGCAACAGGGCCAGAATGACCATTGTCACTTACTCAGCCGACCAAATGTTAGGTCTGGATACACAGTGCAACATTACATGCAAGAATCTTAAACGTCTGTTGGTCAATATTTTCCAAAACCTTCGTTTCGAAAGATCTTTTGTAAGATTAAGATTTTTTGCTCAAAGATTTTTTGCTCAAACGTTGAAACAAATCAGACCAAACCAGA
>JANVCJ010111160.1:0-16933 GCA_026413505.1 Epizoanthus ramosus
TTATTTTTCAAAAGAAACAAAGGAAAGAACATAAGTATAAGTTTTTTCTCAACACAAATGTTATAGATATAGTCAATAAATACACTTATTTAGGAATTAAAATAACGTCTAATGGAAAATTTACTTACGGTGTCAAATTTTAAGAGAAAAAGCTAAGTTTGTAATGGGACCATTTCAAAAGAGGTTTAACTTATCACGTCTTCCTTTGGATGTGGCAAACAAAATTTTTGAAACTATGATCATGCTTTTTTATTTTATCATACAATGCTGAAGTTTGGGGGTTTACAATAAACATGATTTTGAGCATTGGGACAAAACTTCAACTGAAGAAGCTCACCATGGTTTCTGCAAAGGCTACTTAGCATTAAACAAATGTGCTTCAAATCTTGCTTGTCGTGCTGAAATGGGCAGGTTCCCAACTAAAATAGCTATCGACAAACAGATTTTCAGATTTAAGTGAAAACACCATTGTAAAACAAGCTTTTACTCTTTCACAAAAGCTATGCGAGAAAGGTCATAAAAGTATTCATTCTTATGTTGACTCACTACAAAAATTATACAATTTTCCTCAAAATATCTTCAGGCAAACAAACCAAACACAACAATTAACTAAAACTATGATGTGAAAATATACTGAAATTTGGCGAAGCAGCTTGTAATGAATAACTTCCAAAAACTTCAATTATATTCTAAAATCCAATCTTCATACGAACCAGAACGTTACTTAAATGTTATCAAAAATGCGAAATGAAAACAAACCCTATGTAAATTAAGAGTAAGTAATCACGTTGTAATGATTGAACATGGGAGATATCAGAAACCTAAATTACCACGTGAACAACGCCTTTCCCCCATTTGCAGAGACATAGACGACGAATTAGTGGAAGACGAAATACGAAGCTGGTCAATAGGTAATAGCCATGCACTCGCTTGGTTGGGCTTCCTCTCGGAACGAAGAGCTCAAATTAAGGCTAAATTAATGTTTAAGATACTTCTTGGCTTGGATTCAAGCAGACTTGCGGATTCATTTAGGGAATCTGATGCGACATCTAGTAATTACGATTTACGAAATTCCACACGAAAGGTTGCTCTTCCTCTACCGAGGAAAACATTTTCTGAAAAATAGCCTGAGCTATAGCGGAGCAAGGATGAGGAATTCTCTACCTGATGGCCTACGTGCCTGTGATACGCACGAATATCCACCCTTGGCCTAATATAGTCTCTATTATATCTTTTTACAGCCAACAATTTAAATGGATTGCTCTAAGCTTATAGTTTAAATATGTAAATTAAGGGTAATGACTTATATTTTTAGCTATGTTATTCTTAATATTGTAATTGCAGGCCCCCATTGGAAATCAGCGCTTGTTGATATGGGCTAGCGTGGTTAAATAGAGTTGATCTATCTATATATTTTAGTCTGTAGTTAAACAGAACACCCTCGGGCCTCAGAATCAGTTTCTGCCGCGTGGATGCTGGTTTTTCTCTACATTTCTGTTTCAGAAACATTAACATTTTTTCATGAACATTTTGAAGTAGATATAGAGAAAAAAAAATAAACGTTATTTTTCGAGAAAAAAATCTACCAAGTCAGGAATCACAGCCCACGTTCTGTGCAAATGGAATCACGCCGCTTCAAGTTGAAGTCAGGAAGTCATATATAAACAAAAATATATCCCAAATAGACAATAAACAGACAGGGAGGCGAATTATAATTTGTTGCCTTCGGCACGAGTACGAAAGTAGGTTCTGTTTGTAGCAATTCATGTATGTAATGTATTAATTAATCTCTACACTACATAGCTTTTATTTAGATTTTATTTAGATTTGAAATTACTGAAATTATACATGTCACTACCGCCACGAATAGCTTCAGCTACCTGCGGTAGTGCTTTCTCTAACTGAAAATATTTGAAATAAAAACCTTATTGTTATTGTTGTAGCTAGTATTAAGCAAACAATTATCTTTCTAAATTTGATTTATTAAATATTTGCAATGGAAAATCGTAATCCATTCTGCCATCTATTTCAGTTCTCAGTATTTGGAACTCTTCATGAAATACCTGCACACGTTTGTTGAAAAATCATTACTGATCAAACTACGTGTAGCTGTAAAAGCATACACTCTCTTGGTTTAATAACAACCTTTTTCATAACAGACATAAGAAGGTCGAGGCTGAAAAATGCACAAAATTTAAGAACATGCTACGAATATATCTGAGGCTGAGGATACGCAGAGAACTTTTATTTTGAACTCAAAGTGGGAAGAATTTATTTCTAAAGTAAAGTGGTACATTTATATTGCGCCGTGCTCAAAGGCGCATTACAATAATCAGTTTACCCCCATCGAACCGAAAGCATATATAGGCGCCTCTGACAGCTGCTTCCATGCGGTCCATGTATGCTGGTACTCATTTTACAGACCTCGGAAGGATGGAAAGCTGAGTGTACTTTAGCGGTAAAGAAGGTCACACAAATATTCAAACCTAAACATTAAACGAACGTTCGTACAACCACTCGCCTGTTGGCTGTTCCAAATGGACAGATACAGTAAGAACCAGTAACACTTGTAACATTTTTAAGAAAAAACACTAGGTTTTGTTATTGTAGGCATAAACAAAGGAAAACTGTAATTCATAGGCCGCGTAATTCATAGTACTTTTGTATTGTTCAAAGTTGCTATGTCAGAAGTGCCGGAGTGTTGGTTCAGCTTTTCTAAGGTAGTAAAGTGCTTAGTCAGTACGAAGCACAAGTAGTTAATGCGCTAACCTGTCGCAATGCATCGTAGAGACCACGAACGCGAACACGAACACGAACAAGAACGCGAACAGACGAATACGAACACGAACACGATACATCAAACTTAAGTTAAACAAACAAAGAAATAAACTTCTGAGTTGCTGACGGGAATGGTACCCACGAGTATATGCCTCTGATTACCGGTCAGAGACCCACATGGGAAGCTGTGTTAATGGGTTATTGTGTATGTTTCTGATGTTTGTTCAGTTCCTGAGATTGTGCAAAGCACCGTCACTGTATCGAGACCATAACCCATCTTCACAGCAGCATCTACACGTAAACAAAGAAAGGAATAAAACACACACTGGCAATGCTTTGCGTTTTCTTTTAGTTGCGCTATTGGTCGCTAACCATACTCAGAAGTCTTTTATCGGACATGACATGAGATATTCGTGTTGCTTTGCTACTTTTACCCTTCTTACGATCGTACATTGCCACAGGGCGCTTTCTGTCCACTAACGTCAGGCGACCAATTACAGTTTCAAAACTGAACAGTAGAAAATAAATAGTCTCTAGATCAAATACACACTTGCTACACACACACACACACACACACACACACACACACACACACACACACACACACACATACACACTTACACATGTGCTTCAAGCTGACCACTAGTTTTAGAAATACGACAAAAGCCAAGTTGCGATTTTCTGGTTGCCATGCACACAACATGAGCGCCACGACTAGTAATCGTGTTATATAAGGTCGTGCCTTTAAATCCCTTTTGAACTTTTGAAAATGAGTTTTATACTCATCAGCTAGAACAATACATTTAGCTGATTTACTTTTTAGAGTTAGGTTTAGCACATGAAAGATTCGATCTCAAAGACAGCCTTAAACTACCTAGGCGGTGAAATAGGCATTCTAAGTTATTCTATAATATACCGAGAATACTAGAAATGTAGTAAATGGATGCTGGGTAAGATAGTATAAGTAGTTTCAGTACCTAGGTCGTGTATGGTAGACAGGGTTTACCTTAGTATTTCACTATCCTATTCCTGTTACAGTGACGCGTGACAGGATTTATCATCTTTGGATAGATGGCGCATCTAAGATGTCGCGTTGAGCCTCCTAGTGATACATATCTGAGGAGCCTCTATCGAATTTAAAGTTTCAATGTCGGCAATACTCATTATTACATGGTGTGTGCGTGTGTGTGTGTGTGTGTGTGTCTGTCTGTGTGTGTGTGCGTGTGTTGTATGTGTGTGTGTCTGCATATGTGTGGTGATTATTGAACCAACGTACCTATTGTACGTTCCTGATTGTGTTGAGATGTTCCCCTTGCCGAACATCCTAGTATAACAGTCTTGCCCTACCTTTCATTTGAATTATTACTGCCTTGCCCATCTTTTCTTCTCTTTTTATGTCTTGCATAGCGTTAATTTCTAGGACTGTCAAACAAAAGCAAACGTCTTTTCGCACTCTTCTTTGCTTCTATAACTCAGCCTGCGTCCTCTAGCGAACATAAAGTGCCAATGATTCAATATTCCATTTCCTTTATAGTAAAATCGCTTGATGCCATTAGAATAACAAAATGATGCGTTGGTGTTTTTATGTCGTAGTGATGTCAGTCTCAAGGCAACAGGGACTCAAGTAAGGATCCATAATTTTTTATTCCAATCTAACTTCGTAAGCTTTGGAAAGAGGATTTGCTTTGGGCTATTATATATCATAACATTTGCCAGTTGACGACAGTCACTTCTCTAAGATGGAGAGGGGCTCATATGTAAGCTACCACTACCGCTATTAATTAATGTAAATAATAATAAAAATAATAATAATAGTAATAACGATGATGATGATGATATTATAATAATATAATAATAATAATAACAATAATAAACTTTATTAACGTGTCAAGACCTGCTAACATGGGAAAATATCCCATGCTAATATGGGGACACAACAACAAAATCTAAACTGAGGAAAATCTAAAAAGCTCGGAAAATTTTACGATCGACATGCAGCCCACGGGAGAGTGAAGAGCCTGCAAAAATAAATAAACCAAGAAAAATAAATCGTAGAATCACAAATCATAAAAGTTTCGATTTATGAAGTCAGGACGTCAGGAAATCAGTTGCGGTAATGACGGTTTCATAAAATTAATAGTCAAAATATAAAGAGAGTATTCCTGGAATTATTTTCTCAGTTCATCTCAAAGTATCCATTTTGTGTTCGTGAAATAATTGCTATGATCAATCGATGGGTTATTAACCTTGGCTGCAATTCATTGCTCATTGTTCATTGCTCATTGTTCATTGCTCATTGCTCATTGCTCATTGCTCATTGCTCATTGCTCATTGCTCATTGCTCATTGCCCATTGCCCATTGCCCATTGCCCATTGCCCATTGCCCATTGCCCATTGTCCATTGTTCATTGTTCATTGTTCAGTTTATTTTGTTTTTTATTGCTCTGACTCTCTAAGAGCGAGTTTTGCAACCCAATTGACAAAGGTTTTTAAAGATGTGAAGATCAATCCATTTGCAGATGTCAGAGCAAAGGCAGTATCTTCTCCTCGATTATTATAAGAGCTCGAGTGTTGGTCGGATTGAGTGTCGAACCTCAATGTACACTTACTGTGACAAAGAGATAGCAACAATCCATACAAGTCTCTTAAGAAGTAATGGGCCCACAATTTCTAGCTACCTCTTAAAGGCATATTTACTGCTGATTCTTGCTTCAGACCTAACTCATATCCCTTCGTCAACAGGTGCGAGTTCAACCCCGCGTTCGACAGTATCTGGGGATGCTACCAAATGAAAGAATTCAAACACCACCCATTGAACGTGATTATCACCGATAGAAAGAATGACGTGATCTTTCCCGGGGAAACGCTGTTCCGAAATCCGGGTCTTTGGTACTCTCTGCCCATCATTAACGAGAAACTGTCCAAACACATCGTGTTCTCGGACATGGCTTATCCCTTGTACCTTCCAAAGTTTGGCGAGCTTCGTGTCTGGTACGGAGAAGATCTCAAAGACTGGAATGAGATTGATAACCACGGAAAAGTTTGTGTTGATGTATATGGCCGCTTTGTTTAATCTCGTCTTTATGGCAGGTGTTATGAAGAAAAGACGGTAGTTTTAAGCATTTCTAGTACAGGGATGGATATATAAAGTTTAGGTAACTGATTGTGGTGTCGATTGTGTCTTTCGATGACTTTGGCTTGAAATGCCAAAACGTTGTACAGGTGAAAATATGATTGTTAATTAAAAGCCTGCTCATTTTAGATTCTCGTTCATGTTCATGTTCATAATTTACCTATCAATACCGAACTGGGGAGGGGAGGGCATGACAGGTGCATTGTTGAAGAACTTTTGTTTAAGCTCCCCACTCTAGGGCGCGGTAAAATATATCAATTTTAAAGAGACTTCGAAAAGCAGCACTACAAATATTGGTGAAAGTTGGTCAAGATATCCGAACCTTGGTTCCGCCTCCCTCCTCCAGAAATATCCACCCTAAATGAAATAAAAAAATGAAATAAATGGTTAACCCTAAATGAAATAACTTTTTAACCCTAAATGAAATAATCTAACCCACCCTAAATGAAATAAAAGTCGCCCCTAAATGAAATAAATACATGTTTATAACCTTTTACATGTTACTTTGCAACTGTGTTAGATGAACGAAACGTTTCCAAGATATAATACAACGTGAAGACCTCAGAAGTCAGATCTTTTAAAATCTTTAATATTTTGCTTGTATCGTACTTATTTTGAAAGTGATGGATGTCAAACTATTACATAATATGAGTCACAAATATCTTTCCATGGTGATGGCGTCCGAACTCACGTGACTATCCCGGCTATATGATAAAGTTCTAATATTTTGCTTGCATCTCACATATGTCGAAGGTGACGTGTGTCAAACTATTCTAACATGTCATAGGGTCTCAAATGTACTCCCAATTTGTGAAGTCATGTGACATGAAATGCAATATATTTAGTAACATCTAACAGATTTCAAAGTTACGGATTATTAAACCGTTCCAAGTCGTGGAACGTGGAACGAATGGTCAATCAACTTTGTCAAAAATCGCTCAATTTCAAAAAATATTTATTGTTTATTCTAACAGCTAAGTGCTCTTTCTTCTGTTGTACCTTTCTATACAGCTCTCTATGTCTAACGTGATGAAATCGTATGTCTTAATAAAGGGGGATATTTGGACCCCTCCCGAAGAATTTTCGGACCTCAATTTTTTGCCGTTTAACCAATCGCCTAAAATGTTTTATAAACTATAATGTACTAGTCAGATAATAGGTGAGTTGTTCGACACTAATTGGATGACCTCAGCACAATGACTGGGCATCATCAGACACAAATGGGCAGGGCGGCAAAACACTTTCTGGCCTCTCGTAATAAGGACATTGATCGCTATTTGAGCTCTGAAATTTGGATACAAGCTGCATTCGATCCAAAGAACAAAAGATCAAATACGTAAACTAAGTTTCTAAATACGAAACGAAGATATAAGGCCCTGTACTTTGGGAGAGGTGATATTTTGATCAGGAGAAAAATAACATTTTCGTCAATATCTCCGAATGACTTTACAATATTTCGACAAGGCTTTGTCACGAATTTTGTACAACAGTAACAGAAAGTGTAATGCTCACAGTTTTGCTGTACCATTGTCAGTTAATGAAACATTAACGAAAAGTGCAGCCTTTGGGTTTTTCCGCCATGTCCACAATATGCAAATTATATTTTTCAAGAGATGCATTTGATGAGTAAGGTGTGTGGCCTGCCATCTTCTCTCCTCCCTGGCCCTGGAACTAAAAACAAACTCAATATGTATTTTTTATTTTTGAATTTATCTGAAAGTAAAAGGCAAAATCTTTTAAGACTTTAAAAATAAAACATATTGTCTTTTGCTATAATTTCATTTCCTGTACGTACATTGTCGCTAATATATATCATTATAAGTCCCCCAAAATGACAATATGTGGTCCAAAGGGGGTGGGGTGGCACTATATGTGTTGACAGCTGTGTCCTGTGAAAAAAAGTGGGTTCGTAGACTTCGTAGAGTTCGCAGTTGTGGACCGGCTAATCGGTTCACTTGCTGCGTTGATTAAAGTTACATCAATTTTAGACATGTGGTCTTTAGACATTAACAGATAGATCTTGATAAATTCACGTAATTTATGGCGTCATAACGTTGAAGAACTCTGCACGTTTTAATATTCCGTAACATAACATATTAGTGTACTCCAAGAGTCACATGACTTCACACGTTGGCCCAAGGTTGGCCGTACATTTGTGACCCATATCATTATTGTATAATGTTTTTCTTTTAATATCATGTCTTTATTTTACTTGATAGTAGTTATATAATTATTCACATATTTGTATTTGGAATGCATTCTATCATTTATCTGTGCTATGTACATTGTGCAGTGCTATACGTTATTGTCCAGTGTTAATTTGAAATTATAATTATTACATTATATACAGTTTATACAGCCTTAGGAATGATTTACTTAGGTCAAATATGTTGATTTTTGTAGCAACTGAGATGTTGTGCTATTAATAGCAGGAATTAAAGGGGAAAAGTTCAGGAGGGTAACAGTAGCTATTTACATGTTCGTGCTCCTAAATGCATCACGTCAGCCATCAATCACAATACTATGTAGTACTACGCTTATGTAGTTTGTACGTCATCTCATCATCTAGTGTTGATTTTGTATTGTCCTTACGACGTTTCCTATAAACCCTAATTGATGCAACCATGTAAAAGGTTGTAAGCATGTCTTTAGTATTTCATTTAGGGGCGATTTTTATTTCATTTAGGGTGGGTATTTCTGGAGGAGGGAGGCGGGACCAAGGTTCGGGTATTTTGACCATCTTTGACCAATATTTGTAGTGCTGCTTTTCGAGTCTCTTTAAAATTGACATATTTTACCGCGCCCTAGAGTGGGGAGCTTAAACAAAAGTTCTTCAACAATTCCAATGCCCTATACACCTGCCATGCCTTCCCCTCTCTGATTTTTATTTCTTTTAGGGTGGGATAGATTATTTCATTTGGTAAAAGGTTTTTCATTTAGGGTCGGTCATTTATTTCATTAGGGACAATTTTTATTTCATTTTAGGGGTGATACACAACTTTTAAGTTAAAACGTTAAAAAACACTTATTGGGGGTATAATACAGGTATCGTCGGCGGGGTTGAGGTGAGGGAGGTTGGATTCTGTTCATCTTCTGTCTAGATTATCATAGCTCTGTGTAATAGTTTCTTTAATCTGATTCCTGTCCTGGGCAGCTTTCAAATTCTCTCTACAAAATTAAGTAGTTTCCCAGCAGACGCTAATTTTTGTTAATTTCTCGCTGTGAAGGAAGTAAAATTAGTGACCGCAAGAAATCTGCAAATGAAGCGCAGCCGAAGGTTTGGTGAGAGCAGGGAGATGCCATGTGTCGTGAATGGATGAAAAGTGTTATTCCTTGATCAAGGAAGGAACATCGTGTTATTCAATAAGAATGTCGTTCTTTGCGTACACATTGATTCGTTTCTTAAAGGGGCTATGTCGGGAAAATTGAAGCTTTTATCGTCATGAAACATTAGTTACAAGTTCGAGGGGACAACACAATAGTTATATATGCTTCGCTAGCTTTTCTCTCTCCTCACTTTTTTCTCCCCAGTTTCCTCGCGCCTGCTCTTTTGCAACCGTTCCTTTTCCGTACCACTCGACCAACTCAAGAACAACAATAGGGGCTACTCGTAGTAGGGGCTACTCCTAGTAGTGGCTACTGGTAATGGGGGCTATTCGTAGTAGGGGCTACTCGGCGTAGTAGGGGCTACTCGTAGTAGGGGCTACTCGAAGTAGGGGCAAGTCGTAGTAGGGGCTACTCGTAGTAGGGGCTACTCGTAGTAGGGGCAAGTCGTAGTAGGGGGACTCGTAGTAGGGGCTACTCGTAGTAGGGGCTACTCGTAGTAGGGGCTACTCGTAGTAGGGGGCTACTCGTAGTAGGAGCTACTCATAGTAGGGGGCTACTCGCAGTAGGGGCTACTCGTAGTAGGAGCTACTCGTAGTAGGGGCTACTCGTAGTAGGAGCTACTCATAGTAGGGGGCTACTCGCAGTAGGGGCTACTCGTAGTAGGAGCTACTCATAGTAGGGGGCTACTCGCAGTAGGGGCTACTCGAAGCAGGGGCTACTCGTAGTAGGGGCTACTCGTTGTAGGGTCTACTCGTAGTAGGGGCTACTCGTAGGAGGAGCCACTCGTAGTAGGGGCAAGTCGTAGTAGGGGCCACTCGTAGTAGGGGTTACTCGTAGTAGGGACTACTCGTAGTAGGGGCTACTCGTAGTAGGGGCAACTCGCAGTAGGAGCTACTCATAGTAGGGGGCTACTCGCAGTAGGAGCTACTCGCAGTAGGGGCTACTCGTAGTAGGGGGCTACTCGCAGTAGGAGCTACTCGTAGTAGGGGCTACTCGTAGTAGGGGGCTACTCGCAGTAGGGGCTACTCGTAGTAGGGGGCTACTCGTAGTAGGGGGCTACTCGCAGTAGGGGCTACTCGTAGTAGGGGGCTACTCGCAGTAGGGGCTACTCGTAGTAGGTGCTACTCATAGTAGGGGGCTACTCGCAGTAGGAGCTACTCGTAGTAGGGGCTACTCGTAGTAGGGGGCTACTCGTAGTAGGGGCTACTTGCAATTGTAGTCTAGGCGTCCGTTGACGTTTAAACAGTTTATACGTCTTCTTTGATGGTTAATCGTAGCAAGTTCACTCGCGAGGTATGTGCGCAGTGTGCTTGTCTGGGGCAGCTGCGATCGGTGGATGTGACATCATAGCGAGCCCTGTTGGAGCATCCAAGCTTACTGCCCCGGATGTGCTCTAGCTCTTGTACTATGTTACTGTGGGACGTTGTGAAGCTGCATGTTCGGGTGAGAGCCGGTCTATACGGTCTACAGCAGGCTTTGGTAATGTCCACGAATGCCAACCGAAAGTTTCTGTTCAGTATAATGTAGAGTAATGGGTTAACAGAACTATTAGCGTGACTGATAAAGAACGCTATAAGCGCCACGTAAGGAGGCAAAGCCTTGTAAGTTTCATAGCGATAATGAATCAGATAATGCATCACGTGAACTGGTGCCCAGGACAGCGCGAATACAACTACTATTGTTATTAGCATTTTGATCGTCCTTTTTTTACAGATATTTGCATTACGTCGATTGTTAATCGATGGATTTCCAGGCAGTTTGCGCAGCCAGAGCTTGCGGCATATTATAGTGTAGAAATATGCTATGAATATGAGCGGGATGACGTAAAGAAACACAAAGAGGACAGTGTAATAAACTCTAAGTGCATAGATTGTGTTGGTCAGTGGCGCCCAATCGACATAGCAGTGATAGTAGCCGTCAGCAGACTTGGCGACCTTGTAGCTGTAGAAGTATGGAGCCACAAACACAAGTGATAAAGCCCAGATAACCGTGTTAGTTACCAGCATTCTTCGTATCACCTTGCCACGCTTCAAGGGATACACGATGGCAAAGAACCGATCTAAAGAAACCACAACTAAAGTAAGGATGGACGCGGCGATTGAGATAGCCACGAAGAACTGTACAGCTTTGCAGGCAAAATTCCCAAACGCGCCGCCAAACCATCGGCTCTGTACGTACAGATACAGCACTGAGTACGGCATGGCGAAACAGGTCATCAGTAAATCCGCCACGGACATATTAGCAATCAGTAGGTTTGTCACCGTCTTCATGTAAGGCTTTGTACGGACGATATATACAACCATTAGGTTACCGAACAAACTCAGTAGAAATATGGCAGTGTATGCTGCAGTAAGGATTCGTTGTAGAGCAGTGTCCACTGTGAAACCCGACCATTCCACTCGGACGATACTTGTGATATCTGAAAAGAGGAGAAAGAAGGAAAGTAAGTCCACATTCTTCCAAGACTGGGTTGCTATAGCCTGACAACAGACTCTCGCACAAAGCAGTGTTGTACTCAAAAGGAAAAATTCAGGCGTTTTCAGCCACAATCGTCTGTTTACTAGTGTTTAGACAATAATGTAGTTGAGCTATAGTGATGGCCAATGTCTCTCTTTGCCTGTAAATTTTAGTGTTGATGTTAGCATAACTGATCATAACTCTTCAATGTATCAACTATTGCACTCTTACTGTATTTATTGTTTCCATGGCAACCCCAACAGGGTCTCAAGTGCAACCTGATTTTGACATCCAAACATAGTTTACGTATAAACGAATCCGGTGACGCCATCTTTTATTGTTTTATGCTTATTGCTATATATATCAAGAGGAACGTTTTCACAATTTGTTTTATAATAATGTACCTTTCGGTTTTGGCACCACCTTAATTTTCGTAAATTTAATTTTATATGTCAATAATAAAACAATGGAGGTCATCGGACTTATTTTTACAGGTAACTACATCTGCATGTAATAAACAGTGTGCGCAAGATTGCCATGATAATAATAATTTGAGATATAATTTGAGAGTTATTCTGACATCATCTCCCATCAAGTGATAGTAAATTGCCATGATACACGAGTCATGCATAATTACTCCTAAACGTCTAACCACAAGCCCCCTTAATGTAAATCGTGGCGCACAAAGCAATCTCCCAAAACATCACTATTGCGTAGTGGATTAATTTCACCATTTGACATTTGACATCTTTTTGAAACTAAAATTATATAAATTTGCTACTAGCTTGTAGCGTCTACATACATAATACATCCATGGAATTGCTTTTGTGTAATTATTTGCACTTACTTTCTGTATTGTTGGGACTATTCATTGCTTGACTTGCCGTGGTCACTTGCTATTCACGGTACCGATGTCAGTGTACTGTACGCCCACATTTGTCTACCTGCACGAGAAAGAAAATATCTCTTAGAAGCAGCAGGTGCGGATTTAAAAAAAGTGTATCAGTCAACACTAGAGAATTGGAGCATACTCTAAACTTGCCACAAGTCTATTCGCAGACCTGAAAATAAATGTATATGAGAGAAAAGCGCAAAGCATTTGCTCAGCTTCGAAGTGAGTTCGATGGAGCGATACGTAACAATATCATACAGATTGCATAATCGGATTTGATATAATAGGAAACAATCATAGCAAACATAAGTTTCGACGAGATATAAGTATTATTTGCATTGTATTATTGGATAAAGATAGGTTTGTTTTAAATCACAACTGAAAATCATTTTTTGAGAAGGTTAATTTTGCCTAAGCTAGTGTTGATAAGAATTCACGTCTGCAGTGTTTGGTGGCTTAATTCACAGATCACTATAATGTCGCATTTGTAAACAGTGCTGACACCTGATATTACGATCTAATATTAGACTCTAGCTGCTTCCATATGATTTTGACGATTTATCGTACTGATGCAATATCCGTAATGCACACGATGTTTTTTGCAAAGAATGATTTTTGGTTTTATTATTGACGTAAGTTTAACTACCGAGTCCGACACAAGAACTGGCTTCAAACAAAGCGCTCAAATGCAAAACTGTAATGAAGACGATAAAATGCAAAAACACATGGAATGGAATCGGCTTAGTTTATAAAATACAAAACATAAAACACAAATTAAATTAAATACAACTGTGTCCTGAGCCAAAGTATTATTCTTATCCTCTGATTTGTGAGATAGGTGCGAGAATCAGACAACTGCTACTGGAACTGATTCAGAGAAACCTGAGGCAAATTAAATCAAATCTAATGGGATTGATTAACAACTAAAAGTTGATGTGGTATGTTTTTCGTAGAGAGCCATAGTGAAAGATTTCTGGAGACGTTTCGAGTGCTGGTGGTTTGCTCTGATGAAGGGCCGTCGAGCGAAACATCGGCTCCAATCTTCCACACTGCAATGACACTGGCAGTGACTGAAAGCAAAACCACTCAACTTTTACTAGTTGATCAGATCCGTTAGTTGGCCGAATCACCGACATAGAAAATCTACTTTATTTAGAAACTAGACTAAGATAATAACTGTTGGCAGATATCAGTTCACTAAAGTTTTTTCTATACGTATACAAAATGAAAAACGGTCCAATTGGGCGTCTAGCTTCACTGATATCTCAGTACATGGAGCCAATTAAAACAAATGCAGCCAAATACAAATTATCCAGGTATACCGAATTCCTTCAGTTAACCAAAAATCGTTGAAAATTAGCACTTACTTCACTACAATGTGTATAGCTTGAATAACTAAAATGATTCTCAGTTGAACTGCATCACAAATTGGCTTTCTATATAAAAGCATCTGCATGCACTGAAAGAGAAATGTATTTAACATCGAATCGAACTATAGAAGAGTACGATAACTATTGATATAACTTGTATCCGGAGACCTGATTGTCGAAGATACTACACCATCTGCATGTACTGAAACGTTCAGTGCAAATTTCTGCATTTCAAATATCTTGCAGTGCGCCTTGTCTTTGGTTGAGCAAAATCTGTTTTAATAATAGGGATTATATAAAGGACCTGTGAAAACATTTGATTCAAACTGAAATATCTATCATTGTACGAAAAGCCGCTAGTAATTGCTTTCCGATGCCATTGAATAGACCATAGGCTATGGTGTACGCATTCTGCATAGTTCACAATTATTACTGATGTACAAGGCCATCGGTAGGAACGTTTGTTGTTGTTAAAGAAATGAAATTAATTTTTAAAAATATTTTTAAAAGTGGAGTTCTGGTCTACCTACCTGCCAGGTCTCAAATCTCTAGCTGAATCGGCTTGAAGTACTGCAAGTAATTGCTTCGTGGATAGAAGGCGTTGTAGGACCTTGTAGTGATCTCAGGTCTCTTGCTAGCCAGCAAAACAAGTCTTGAATTTAATACCGACAAGCTTGAAGTTAATATTGAGATCACTCCGTGGGCGGTGTTGTTTGCACTGGCCGACAAATGTATTTTACTTTGCTTCAATGAGGTGATGGAGCTTTCCGTTGACACTCTATCTGGGTTGGCTGATAAGGCAACAAACAAATAGGCCTTTGAAGTAAACAATGAACGACGTGTCATTTCTCACGCTGTTCAGTCAATTGACAGACAAGCGTAATGTCATAAAAATATTTTTCCCATAAGAATTATTTGTGCTTTGCCGGAAACATTCTACGGAAAATAAAGTGATAAATCAAAGACTTCAATACGATGTTCATTTGTTTACAGACTTACGACAATAATTTGTTCAATCGTGTTAGCATTTTTGTTATTTAAAAAAGTTATTTTAAAAAAAGTGCTATTAGAATGTACTAATAGATCAGTGTTCCCGGCTTCATCCGAATGCTCAAAACAACAACAACAATAACAGCAACAACAACAAATACAAAAATTATAAAATAACAATAATAACAACAACGACAATAACAGTACCGTTTGCAAATATACATAAAAGAAGATTAAAAGAACATTATAAGAAGAAAAAATTCAGAAAGGTTGGTACTTAGCTGACTGCAATAGCCAGAAGCTAGACTAGTCAGCTAGCTAAATATTTTGGTTTTAGTAATGTCAAGAAAGAGAAGGCAAAGAAACAGAAAGAGGTAGAAACTCATTATCGACGTAGTTAATAATGAGTAAACAGATACATATAGGAAGAGAAATAATATCAGTTACACTATGATGGCAGGTAAGGTGAAAATTATGGAAACTTTGAGTATAGTTTTATGAAAAATATTATACAGCCAAATGCTTTTATGGATTTATTTTAAAACGTCAGCAATATACAGGCCTACAACACAGGACTAGCTGCTACTGAGACAAACATATTCTCTTCCATCTGTTAGAACTATAACTAGGGTAATTGGTGCTAAAATCTGGAACACTATTTCTGATGATAAAAAATGATGTCAGGAGCCTATTTCTTGTCCATTCATATAACTGCTGCTCATCATATTTTGTGTCTTTGTTTCGTGTGTTCGCTGTTTAGTTATCCTAGCTTAATAAGTATCATTCCCTTTGTGCGACCAAAATCTTTGTAATTCTAACCCAGTCTCACTCGATTAGTTCGCTACCGTCAGATTGCCAGTATCCATTTTACATGAATCTATAATAAAACTGTAAGGTAACTTAGAGATACCGAAAAAACCTAGAAATAAAAGAATGGCATTCCAGAGTTCATCAGCTTTTCAAACTGATTTAAGCGGCACTGGCCTTTCAGTTAAAACTACTACTAATACAAAATTATGAGAAAATCTACTGATTAAAAATACCTTAGGATTGGGGCTGATCCGCGCGTGTGCAAGGATGCTTCAAGAAGGGACACTTAAGTATATATGAACTCTAGAGTTATGGAGGAAGTATATTCTTTCAATATGCCCAAATACAATAAAAATTCCATGAGTATCCTTTCATTTAAAAGCAGCTGACACTAAGTGCTGATGACAACTGCATTAAATGGGTAACTAATAACGTGCATTTACTGGTGCATGGTCTGCACAGCCAATCAGACAGTCATGAAAGCACTAAACATGACATGATGAAACAGGTTGGGCGGCCATATATAATTGTTGGGTTTTAAGTGCCGGAAAACTTATCAGGAACTGAAAGAAATTTCAGGTGAGCTGGCGCCAATAAATTACTTTATTTCAGTTCTTAACACTATAAGCGAAGTGTTCGACAGATCATTATACACAAGAAACATGTTTTTTGAAGTCCATGTATTTTTCAAACGTTATCTCAACGCTTTTTCTGAACTGGGAAAATAGCGCTCGTTGCTTCGGGTAAGCGAGCATGTTATGCTTTATTACGTCTTACTTCACACTTTCTGTAAACATTCCACCTGCACAAACTTGACTGGAAACTCCATGACATCGACTTAAGTGTGGTTATTATACGACAGTATGGCGGGGCTTCAGCTAACTTATTAAGAACTTTCTATCTGATCATGAATAACACTTCCTATACAAAATCGTAGCGTTGGTCAGCTACTGTTAACAACGTCTCGAACTGCAGACTCTATCATGTACTGTATTTATTCTATTAAATATCCAGTCTCTAATGGAAACCCCTACTATATTTAATGATCGCTACTTGCAACTGATAAGTATTTTTAATACAGTACTCGAGTAGTTGCAGTAGACGAAGGGCTAACGCTCGAAACGTCAGCTGAGATCTTTCACCCTCACGGCGAAAAACATAACATATCAACTTTTA
>JANVCJ010111271.1:0-16933 GCA_026413505.1 Epizoanthus ramosus
AGTGAGTGAGTGAGTGAGTGAGTGAGTGAGTGAGTGAGTGAGTGAGTGAGTGAGTGAGTGAGTGAGTGAGTGCGTGAATTATTTCTTTCTTTCTGAATTATTTCTTTCTTTCTGAATTCTTTCTTTCTTTCTGAATTCTTTCTTTCTTTCTGAATTCTTTCATTACAGGATATTCTTGCTACGTATCCATTTACCAAGATTTCAAATTGGAGCAGCGGTAATACGTATTTCCATATGACAATTGGGAATTTGGTTCGAGGCAGCAGATTACTGTGCGAAACTTCTCTGGTGAGTTATCTGGTATCTGTAAATTTGGCTCCGCCCGAGGACAGATGAGACAATCTTTTAAAAACATAAGGATCATTCTGTGTCGCAAATATTATCCACAGTCGCGATTGCGAGCTGCTTGAATAACCCGTTTCTGGGATACGCTTCAATGTTCTCTCGTTCCAGTTCACCGAGGGGGCAAAGTTTAAACAATTTGTTGAATTAATGAGACACAATAGGCAGAGCAATCACATTTGCTCCCTTAGGGGTCTGGAACGAGAGAGAAGATAGCGTATTTACTTTGATGTGCTCGATCTTATTGCATAATCCATTTACGTCACACGCCTAATTTGGAGAATTCAGTCATATTTTTAAAATTTGTTGCGCTATTATTTTTGTTCCTGTGCACAGGGTTACAAAATGGATGACCTTCTGACGTCATACATTTCACTGATGCTCACTACAATGAACAAACAGAGAAAGCCCGCCACACTGCGAGCCGTCAAGAAATGACGTTACCATGACAACTAGTCCCGTCCACATGTTTGTTGAAGGTTGTGCTGACAGTATAGTTCTTTGTTAACTAATTGATATTCAGGGAAAATATTTCCTTGAATATCACCCGCTGCACGACGACGGTAGACAAATCACTTGTGTAGATGTTCATAACATAAAACACACTGATTCTGTCTCGTTTCAAACGGTTTAGTTTCAAACGGTTTGGTTGGTGCGGTACTTCTAATGTATTTAAATTCACCACGACAGAAGTACGACCATTCAACATGGCTCTTAGTGCTCGTTTTACTCCATTAACAAGGTAACACGTGTTTTAAGGTCAACAAAGTGGCAGAGAGTTTATGTATTTTATTCGGTGCCCCTGAACTAAAAAGGTATTCACAATTCCTGACGAAACGTATAAATATCGTTTGAATTGGGACGTTAAACCTTCGGCACACAAACAGAACTGTCAGTATAAATTTGGTTCGGCACTTGCCACGCCAAAAGAAGGCATGAAGTGAAATATGTTTGTCTGTAATATTTTTAGTTTGCTAAAAGCGCGAATGTGTATTTGAAAATAGCTATGTGTGGTTGTTGTTGTAAGGTTGTACAGCTTGCTAGTCGGTTAATCTCAAACCAAAGGGATTGACTAACTTTGTGCATTTTGCTAATTTCATTCCAAGAGAATCTTCGTTCTGAATTAACGTTTATGGTTGTATTTTTTGTTCGTGCAAGATATGTAATATACAGGCTTACCGCGAGTAGCAGCGAATCTGCCTCATAATTGATAATTTATGAAACATGCACAATGTAGAATGGGTGAGTGTTCATTCATGTTTTAGTTTGGACCTTGTATATGTTTAATATTGTACGGAACCGGTAGAAATTCAGAGTTCCTCAATGTTCAATGGTTTTGTTTTCACTCACTGCACAGAGATACCGGGTTCGCACTGCTCCTAAAATTCCTCGTTTGAAAAACGTTTTTTTTGTTTCATCTGCTCCTGGAAAACCGGTGTGCGGTTTTGTAGTTGAACAGATTCGTAGTGCAGAAATGTTTACCGGTAGTGCCATGAAATGATAGTGGACAGGGTCCAGGAAGAAATATTTCTACCCTGGAAAACTCCTGGAATTTTATGGTCTCAAATTAGTACGAACCCTGAGATAGAAAAGTCTGAAGTGCGTTATTTGTATCTGGATTTGTAAGTCCCATTATGCACACGATATTTTGTCCGTTACATACTCATAGAAACATACTTGAAACGAAAATGCATGCTAGAATAAGATAATCGTATTTGATCCAATGAAATAGTGTAAGAATAATTGGTTATTGCCAAGATAATAATGTAAGTATCAGCTGTGAAGCTATCCTTGGGACCGAATCTCGGCCGGGAAAACCTGGATAATTACTTGGGAATATAAAATATAAACGTGTCAATATTAATGCGAGGCAAGCACAGTCTATTGATCCCATCCCCTAGGGCACCCTGGAACAACCCGTATGGTTGTTTAGAAAGACAAATGTGTCAGTATATTGTGAGGCAAGCACAGTCTCTTGATCCCATCCCCTAGGGCACCCTGGAACAACCCGTATGGTTGCTTAGGAAAGACAAGCGTGTCAGTATATCGCGAGATAAACAGTCTCTTGATCCCGTCCCCCAGTACATACAGAGCGCAGTATAAAAATATGAAACGTAACTGCCCCAGGAGTAAAGGGAATGACAGTTTTTAAGTGGAAGAAATTAACTGGTGTGTTGCATATTGTTCGTGATTGTTCATGGGTTGTTAATAACAGAAGGGCTTCTTTGTTTAAAAGTTCAGAAGTGTTTGTATTTGAAAGGCGTTGTTGATAAGCATTATATCAGCAAATATTTGTTAAGTAAAACCAGTTTCACATTAGGCATTCGAAAACAAAGATCTATATTTTAACACAAATCTTATACCTTAACACTGGCAACTGTAGGATATAAGTACCTGCGCTTTTTACCGATGCTGCAAAATCTCACGGGTATGTTTGGGGAGAGGAGGTGTGAGTAACATATACTCTCAAATTCCCGGTTTGTTCTCGGGGCTGGACTCCCAGTTAAGCTGTTACTACATGCATTACAGGCATTATCGTATAATTCATCCAATCGCAGAACGATTTCAGAGCAGTATTTAAAAATCGCAATATTTAATAATTCTGTTTTTAACGTGACATTTTTGAATATTCAACTGCATGCCCAGCTAGATATCATGTAAGTCGTCTTGGTCAGCTTGAAGTAGTCTATTTTATATGAAGTTAAATAAATTGCAAACAAGAGTAACTGCAATGGCCTCATTAATCCGAGGATAAATAAAGTTAAGTAAGTAAGTAAGTGAGTCAGTTAGTCAGTGAGTGATGAATGAGTCAGTCAGTCAGTCTGTCTGTCTGTCGGTCTGTCAGTCGGTCGGTCGGTCAGTCAGTCGGTCGGTCGGTCGGTCAGTCAGTCGGTCGGTCAGTCGGTCAGTCAGTCAGTCAGTCAGTCAGTCAGTCAGTAAGCAAGTTAGTAAGTAGGTAAGTATTAAGTCGCGATTGAATCAGTTGCGGATTGAACCAATCACAAGAAATTATAGCTAAAATAATAATAATAATAATCCTAATAATAATAATAATAATAATAATAATCATAATCATAATCCTAATAATAATAATAATAATTATTACCATAATAATGACATTACCCAGACAGCATATCCACAGAGTCTGCTAGGGGACCAACGGCTTAACATCCCTGCCCACGGACGGTGTAGCGATAGAGCGTCGCACAAATTCAACCTTCGCCCAAGACCGATAATCGACTGCGACCTCCTGGTTAGCAGTCTGGGATATCGAATCTTACCGACTGCGCTAATTAGCTAATTATTATTTAACGTTAATTTAAGTGTCGTTTAGTACTTATATTGATGTTCATATCGTGCATGTACATTCATTCAATGTTTCTGAACCAGAACAAAACTGCTTTCTAGAGATTCATTGATTCATGTGGCGAATATCGAGAAAACGTTTCATTTTATTATGCACATCCAAGTATCAAAATCAGTTGCCTTAAAAGAAAAATTCTTGAAGTATTAAGAACTACTTTATTTACAAATTGGGTACGATTGCAGTGCGCCTGGTACTTGGCTTGCAGATACCAGCCGGCTGGACAGTAGGGAACGATGAAGGGAAATGCATTGTTGGTGAACGAAGACGCGTGAACAGGGAACCCGGCTCTAAAAAATTGCGTTCACACTTTCGGAGGCGTTCTCAGGACTTGAAGGGTTACCCATAATGCATTCCTTATTAGCTTACTGTAAGTGTTCACATTTCGCGGTTCAGTTACCAGTTTGTTTCCTATCCTGGATATGTACTGCCCTAGTGTGTGCGACCTCTGTCCCTGTTGCTACTGAGCCGGCGGATTCCCCATCACCGCCGGTAGTTGGATGAATTTGTACCGTGGTTTTCCCGCACGGACAGAGAAGACAAAGCTTCCACAGAAACAAATGCAATTGTTCCAGCATAGCTTTGCGGAAGTTCCTCATAAAGCAAGCGTAAACGATAGGATTTATAGCGTGGCATGAGTACAGCATAGAGTAACAGATTATGAACGTCACTATCTCTTGATGCCCGGATATAGAGTACAACAGACGAACTGTTACCCATGGTAGCGACGTCGCAGAGAAGCTAAATACTAAAAGCATGCCGACTTTTGTGAGGCGCATCTCTGTTTGTAGAGTCGCTTGCCCCAGGGAACTTGTCATGTGTTGGTTATGACTGTTGATTCCTCGACGGACGGAAACAAACGAATATAACATAGCGCTTAGCGTGGTAATAATCGCTAAGATTCCGGCACCGTTTAGGATTTCTCCAGCGAGGAAATGCGATGGTTCGTCTATGAGAAATAGCCAGTGTGTTTCAATGGATAGAACCAAAATAATGGCTACAACCAGACACACAAAAGCAAGAATCCATATGCCAGTGGAGATCCGTTTCATCTTTGTCTTTGTTATTCTTTTATGGAAAGGCCGTTTCACCGCGTCATAACGATCCACACACATCAGTATATGACAGGAACAAATCGCTATGCCAGTCGCTACTGTAAGGACAAAATGCGGGTCTCCAATTTCCGCTAGGTGCCGCTGTTCAAAATTCTGTATGAAGGTCATTACCATAATGGGCAAGTTACACAGGCTTCCCAAAATGTCAGCTACAGCCAGATTCAACAATATCAGATTGGTTGCAGTTCGCATCCTTGAATTTGCATACATCGCTGAACACAGCAGTGTGTTGCCAATAAGCGCCACAAGGAAAACTACCGATAGATAAACACTTCCCAAGACACGGAAGATGATAGCAACCATTGTCGGGCAGTCCGGGCAGGTTATACTATGCGCCTTCCAGTTTCTGTATCAGTTTTAGAAGTTCGACCTTTCAGTTGTAAAGAACCATTTCTCTAGTTACCAACCTAGGGAGAAAGTGAAGCATGACGCTTTACATGTCTTGTCTTATTATGGGTTTTTTAACATATAGCTTTTAACCGTATTATTGTAGATTTTTGTTCATATTGTAACTTGCAATAACGCGCATGAACATATACATATGTAATAAGCGCAATATAAATTAATGTATTATTATTATTATTATTATTATTATTATTATTATTATTATTATTAGACTTATTATTATTATTATTATGTTTCGTTGACAGAACAATAACAAATATTTGTTGTTAAATTTTTACATGGTCCATGGAATTTGAAGACGTTATTTGGAAGTTAAGATGCAAACGTTTTCGACTTGTAGTCATGTTCAGGGGAAGACGTGCTCATTTATTCCAAAATTGTACGAGGAATCACTTCATTTGAAGACCTTATTTGGAAGGAAAGCTTCGGTTCTAGTCGTTTCATTCGATCGAGCTTGGCTTGTACGTGACGTCACAACTAATCTTAAATCTAAAATATTGATGTCGCAAAGCTCTGGTTGTTATATGTTTTAGAATTCTGTTGTATACGTATTCTCAGAAAAATTGGGCTGAAAACAGTATGTTGTTTGAGAGTTTCTACTAAGAGGTTTGAATTTTTTAACCACTGACCGTTATCATAATTATCCGATTCGCGCTGGTCATGAAAATCAATAAATTTATGCACATTGAAATGTTTAAAGCAGTGGAAAATACTCGGAAATTACTTTTGGTGTGATTTGTAGCAAAACCAAATCAACTGGAAGAGAAATTGTGCTTTGCCAAAGACTTTCTTGTTTTGGCCGCCATGCTGGTGTCCTTGAAAGGGGCACAAATATGGCCGCCGCATACATTTCTCTTTAAAGTATTCTCATGTTTATTGACCATATAAATGTTGTGAAATGCACTCATGCCCGATATTTTGCTCAATTGTGTAGTTTTTCCCACTCGGCAAGCTTATAAATATTATATTGCCCTAGGTTGCGACTAGGTTAACTAAGTTTTTCTCTGTGACGTCATTGCAAACCAAGAATAGATGACTCGCAGGTTTGTTTTCCTTCAGCTTGCATCAAATTGTTCAATAAATTTGCTTCCAAGGCTTTATTCAACATAAAAACAAAAGCTAAAGGGAGGTTTGTTTGTTTCCAGCTTATTCTCAGGGCTATCTGCGCATCAGCTGTGATCTGATTGGCTCACGATTTTGGGTTGGCCAATCAGCGTTTGATTTCACCGTGATTTAAAAAATACACTCGATTTCACACTGATTTCACAAAATTACACAAACTTTTCACACTGATTTCAAATGAACGTTACTTTTCTCAGCCAATCAGAATGCAGGATTCTCGTTTCTGTATGATTGATCCAGTCAAAACTGATATGGTATGTTGAGCTTTTAGTTGACGTTACAAGCGTCAACTTCCTTCCCATCTTTCATTCACTTTCACCTTCTTGCAAAGGTGGCCACATGATGTAATTCTTCAACTTCCATTACGTGCAATGTTGCGTGCAATGTTGCATGGGGTGAAGGGCGCGAGATCTTGAATAATCAGGTGTGCATTCGCTTTCCTACTCCGAAAATCATAGAACGAAATCAACATTGGGTGATGTATTGGCGATCAAAAGAAAAACGTCATCTGGAAGCTGAATTACAGGGCTAACGTTTTTGAGGTTAGAATATTAATTTGTTTGGTCGTAAGAGAGTTTTAAGCTATTGTTCAGTATCACTTATTGTGGATAATTTTATTGTTATTCAGGGAAGGGAAAGCAAACTGGGCCCTGGGAACTAGACTGATCATGCAAAACAGTTCGCGTCACGATCGGTGACGTCGGCGTAGCGCCAGTGCAGTCGATTAGAAGCACCTTCACCAAAGAACGATATTTACGTCTTCAAAACAATTATATTTAGAAGTCTCGGCTGTGAGAAATCTCAAACTAAGGAAATTTGTTGAAACATGTTTGTAAAAACTGAAAAATAACCCGGAGGTAAACACTGCTGAGATGTTGAAATAATTTGCAACTCGCCGATACAATGAATGAACTGTTGCTTCACGGGCGTTGTTAGACTCAGAATTCCTGCCAAGTTTGACAGCTATGACACTATCGGCGCTGCTCGTTGTAAATGGAAACAGTCACTATAAGCACGCACCCCACCCCACCCCACCCCTGTTATCATTATTTATTAAATACATCCCAATGGTTATTGGATTTCAAGCAATGTGTTTGGTTCATAGATCCTGCATGGTTATGAGTTGATAATCACGAGTTTGACCTTATATGGAAAAACAGCTGCTTCCAAAACAAAACAGGTATTTCTTTAAAAACAGAAGTAAGTTTAAAAATGGCTCTGTTTTACACGTAATTCCGCTTGATTCGCACTATTTTGCTTTCGGTTTACGCAAAATTAAAAATAAAAAAGTTTGTTTTGACTTAGTATGTAATAAAACAATCATTCCACCCACGTTTGTCGGCGCTACACGCCTTCTTGGCTCTTTATCAGCTCATATCGGATTATCATACTATTATAATAATAATATTTAAAATAGTACTTTCAATCTGATTCTTGCATTGTTCAAATTTACTGTCAGCGACTGCGCAATTCATAGAAATGACAGATATATTTCGTAAAACCCAAGAAACCTTTCAGTTGATGAAAAAGATAAAATATCGCAACTGAAGAAGGTATATTCCACTGTGCAAAGCTACAACAAAACAGGATGTTACGTACAGACACAAAACTATAAGAAGATTACGAGATTATGCTACATTTGACGAATACAATTTGATAAAAAATATTTTGCTAAGAAAACACTATCTAAACTCGCAACAAAGGCCAGAGGCTAGAATAGAATGATAAATAATTATGTTAAGCAAAAAATAACTGCAAAACAACTAGAATTTATGACCCATCTTAGTGATTTATTGTGCACAACATTTTCTTATTTTGACAAGCAATAAAACACTTAATTTTATCCTGTCATCGGTGAAGAATTGTAGGATTTCCAGCTCCGGCAATAATTTATGGTGACGTCATTTGACTAGGAACTGGGTTAATGCTACTGACTAGTGTTGTAGTGATGAAAATAAAATTTTAATCAGTTATTTTTTGTAATATATATACTTGGAGTGTCGAAATCAGAGAAACACGGTCCTCGATTATCCAACAAATGACTTCCAGATTTAAATTAAAAGTCACTAAATTTACAATTCTTGATAAAATTGAAAACTATGTAAAGTGGATACAAGCAACGCTAAATTCAATTTATATAATGAGATCCTAGATATGTTAAAAAAATACACATCAATCTAAAAGTAAGTTGCACTCAATGTTGGAATGTTTGCAAACCTTTCCGTGGACTGAGTAGTTTTCTGTGAACTCATGCCCTGAAAATGAACAAGCGTTCGGTGGTTTTGATTCGACTTTTCTGAGGTCTCACTTTGTTCTTAGTAGTTTCAGTAGAGAGGTACCCTGATAACAGAACCGTTTCAATTATGCACTGGGGTTCTTTAAGTCATAAAAAAGACTCTGATGTTAGGTAGGTTGACATTAGTAGTCAAGTTGTTTAGATTATTTTAGAGATTTTCTGGGCGCCGGATTGATAATTTTGAAGGACACTTTATTTTTAGTTTTGAAACAGTTTTGGTCATTTGTAGCCACGCGCCAGCTGGAGGTGCACTTCATCTGAGATTGCCCTGTATACCATACGCTTCCGATAATAGGGTTTATTTTTATGGCATGGTCTTTTTCTTGGACTTTACCAGTTTTGGTGAAGCTTATTTTGAGATGGGCTAATGATTGGAGGAGTTTTCGTCTCCAAAATGATCATATGTCAAATACATTAGTATACAAACATATCTTGCTTGTTTACAGGAAAGGAGTATCGGCAATTTTCAATCCCTAATATGCACTTCAATTAGGGTTGTAAAAAAGGTCATAGACGGCGAATACTGGCTCCAATTAAATACCGTTTTCACCATAACAAACCTAGAGACACGTTGTATGTGCATTTGTTGTCGATTTATCAAAACTACAAGATTTGGTCTTAGTTCTGGTGGAGCAAGGCGCAGAAGTAAGACATTTCAGATGGTTGCATAACTAGTAAAACAGCGAGTAGATCTCAACGTCTTAGCCTTGCAGTAAACATTTCTTCAGTGAGAACTGAATTCGTGTAAGTTTCGTGTAGAAGACATGATATATATCTTGTCTATATTGTCAGAACATCTGAATACGTGTTAGTTTGGATATCGCACGGAGCTAAATGCATCATTACATATACACGGTCATTTTATTTCACGAAACTCTTGCTACTCGGCTGCAGAGCGGGCGCATCGTACTCGCTTTATATCCACACCTGATCTAGTTTTCTAACTTACCTTTGAATTTGTTGTCGTTTTGGATACAATTACTTGGTCCACTTGCTGTAAACACAGTTTTCAGCAGAACGCTTTGATGAAACCGACTAAATTACAGTGTTTTGTATAGGTACTAGGTAACCGCAATCTTGCATACTAAACAAGACTTGACGTTTATATTTCCGCTACATCATCTGTCATGTGTATCTATCTGATCTATTGCTTACTGCGGCAAAATCCTAACGGAAAAAGACGCCACAGAGACATAGCAAAATTTGTATCATATATAACGATATGTTTGTAAAGCTAGGGACTTATCTGCTATAAAGGACGCACAGATAAAATAAAATAAAATAAAATTGCCGTTAGACATGGAGCGTTTCTAAACACCACGTAAATGTTTCCCCTCCAACGGTAGGGGGTAGTTAAAATGATCTGAATTTTGGTGCGTTTGCCGTTCAGCCTCTCCTGTTTGTACGCGAAGACTCGTGTATTTTCGTTTCAGAGTCACCGCATTTTGGTGAAGCTTGAACCAAACAAAACTCCGATGCGGATCTAGAAGCAAACAGCAGAAGGCTGTTTGACGTTTCCCATTGGCGGTATACGCGATGCGTATATAGTACACACAAACTCTAAATTTATACACACAAACACCAAATTGGTATGAATATGACCCTTGTTGACCGTAGAACGGTTCCACTAAAGAACATTTAAACTCTTTTTACATTAACGGAACGAATTTGGATCAAGAATTGAAGGATTCGCAATTTTAGGATTTCCGTACAGGATATAAAGGTATAATGTTGCTAAAGCTCCCAAGATACAGAACTTTTCCAAAGGCTGTAGATATTACTGAAAAATACAATTGAGATGTAATTTCTGTCGAATGGAGTATTGGGTAGCTGAGTTTATTGCCAAAGGCAAAGAGTCGTGATCGATAATCAGTTGTATTTCTTCGCCATACCTGCAGTAATTGCGTCTGATTGAGGCCAGGATATAATCATCGACTGCTTTCCTATGCCTGTGGTGATGAAATATAAATCATGAAATTCATGCATCAACCCGGATAACTGAGGGCTATCAATGTAGTTAGAATCGGAGAATTTAAGTGTTGTGTTTGACGATACAGATGTGCAACGACACCTAATTATAAACGGAATAAAGTAGAGTAATTTTTTTCTTGACAAGTTTTCAACTGCTGCCATAAAGGGATTGCTAAATAAAATTTTCATGTTCGAGTCTTCGTCTTTTGTTCCCTTTCCACGCACTTTATATTCAAGTGTCTAAAAATGTTGTAATTATATGATAAAAATATGATATGATTTTCCGGGGATTTTCATCATATTTTTATCATATAATTACAGCATTTTTAGACACTTGAATATAAAGAGTGTGGAAAGGGAGAAAACGACGAAGACTCGAACATGAACATTTTAAACTAGAGTAAACGTCCAATATAACCCCCACCCCCTCCTCCAAAAATAAGCCCAAAATTTCGAAACTACTTCGGAAACTAAGCTCTGCGGCTTATATATACGTAGACCATATTTGGACTTGTTCCTGCACAACTTGACCATAATAAAAAATATGGCGACTGGTACATTTACCCATAATTCTTAGCGCAGGAAAAGCCTAAAAACCGACTAATAAAATAAAGTGAAACAGTGAAAGGTCCTAAAAACTTAAAAACTAGTCGATTCATAATGTTTTTAGTACATGGACGAATGTCGCAAATATATATGGCTTTCCGATGCGCCTATTCGTTGTGTTAGGTTCGCAAGATATTGTGGTTAAATGTACAGCCGCCATCTTTCTTGTTACGGTCAAGTAACACCCTATACTGCCTATACTGCTGTTTTATTTTACAAGTCGATCACATTTCAACAAAACAGAATTGATCTAAAATGCAATTCCGGCTATACTCCATCGACCCGTTGCTGTATAGAATTGTCCCGGCTACTATCCCCTTTACAATTACAAGTGTCTAAACCTTGAGCTGGGAACAAATCCTTGAACGCTATATATAGGCTTATAGCTTAAACAAGCGACGCGGCGAGGAAGACAAAACCAGAACTGGAAAGGATTGGGCTCCTTTTTATCGCGAATTTTATAGAAAGGAACTCTTTTTTCCTATCGGTAACACTTCTCTGTTTAACATTACAGATCAGTTAACAGTCGTTTTATAGTTTGCAGACATATCTTGGGCAGCCTCATCTTGTCTAATTTGCTATTAGAATTATTTATAACTGATTTTATAGGAGGGCGTTCGATTTCCTAATATTGTGACCAAAACATACACTCCATCAAAATACGTTATCGCCAAGGTTGTTTTCATTTCCCCAGATATTGAGTCAGATGAATATTTCGTTCCAGAACATTTTGCTCACCCCGCAGAGACAGAATGTTTGGCTCATTTGAGATTTACATCACGGCAAAGATTGCATTGGAGTTCCTCAGAAATCCTGTTCTTAATAGATTAAGGACTGAATTCGCCAACTCAAAACAATCCCAGAAGGCAGTACTTTGACGACTGTTCTGCAAATCATTGTTTCAGACAAAATATATTCGTTACTTTATCTCGTCAAAGAAACGATACAATTAGGAAATACAATTTATTTTCAGGCTGGGGCTTTTGAATGACTAGAAAGTGCTCCAGAGGGAAAATTGTTATTATTCACATTTGATTAAATAGGATATTTATAAATCACATGTGGATTACCATTATTCTTCCAGGCATAAATCCTGGTAATTTATGGCTTAGTGAATAATAAATTGTTATTTTATTATATCAGTTATATTATTATTGTTGTTATTATTATTGTTATTATTATTATTATTATTATTATTATTATTATTATTATTATTATTATCATCATCATCATCATTATGAACTTGATTCACCAATTACCTTCTATATTTTATGAATACTTGCTGTACCTAGGAACATTATGGTAACAAAGGTTTCAGAGAATTATTCTTGTAATTCAGTTTATTGTGGAAATTTTATTAGCTAAGCTACATCTATTTTAGAATATTTTAGCACACAAATATGTATATTTTTATCTTTAATATTATTATTATTATTATTATTATTATTATTATCACAGAAATGATTATTGTTTCCATTAATCACTAGCAACTAGAGATATTCAGTTGAAATTAAAACAGATCCAACAGAATCGAAAATACGGCTTACCTAATTTGAAATTCTGCCACAAATGTGAGTCAGCACGTTTCTCTGAGTTTTTCCTGGCAGGTAATGTGTTTTAGTTGAGTTGTTTTCGTTTCCCTCCGGTCATTGTCCTGTTACTGATGTTGCAGTAGCTTCTCATGCGTTATTCAAGGATTTCCCTCTAATGGCAGCTTTTCTGCAGTGAGTAATATAAAACTACTCAAGGTTGAAATTTCTTTTGTAACTTAAAGCAAATGTCAGTTTTTGGAAAAACTACTAAAAGCAGTAAACAGATATATTGTTTCTCAAATGATAACAAAGTTAAATTCACCATTTATCAAAATGAGTATGCTACTGCTGTAAAACTCTTTGGCAGTTATTTGACGTAGTCAATCAGGAAAATTGTCGAGTTTGTCCAGTTTGCCCGCGCGTTCTTTGAAAGTTCTCACGCCTCATTTCGACAGAAAACAACTCGTCTTCCTGAGTTCCAACTAAGGCGTGTATGTCAATAAGTGAATAAGATACAGCTACGCATAGCTCGTTTCTCAAATCAATGTTATTTTCTTTATAATGATCATGTGTGTGTTGATAGTATTTAAAGTTTTGCCAACTAATGACGCAGATGTCTACTGATGTCTATAATCATAAATTGCCTTGGAGGGATACACGTTCGATAAATTTGATGACAAGAACTTATACAGTTCGAAATACGAGACAACTCATTCTATTTACGACAAACCGTGCAATGTGACATTTCTGTGAATCATTTTATGTGCTATTTTATATGTTTCCAAATGGAATAGTAATTTTTCTGGTAAACATCCTGCATGAATGAAAATATATTATTGCTTCATATTCAATTTACGCCAGTAAATATTTAATGCTGCTCTTTTCGATTTCGAAATTTTACTGGCTAGGGCATCAGTCCTGCTAGTTGAAAGAAAAATAAATTCTTGGCACAAGAGTATGTCAGATACTAAACCAGAATACTCGGTGTATACATATTACACTACATGTTTTTTGTGCGAACTACCTACATATACCAACACGCTCAAAGTTGTCTAAATACTAAAAACAAATTAAGAACAAGTTCAGACTAAAGTTCAGAGCCAATAGAAAATCGACCTGTATGTTTTCAAATGAAATTACAGGCTAAATGAAATTAAATTAGCAATGTGACTTCCTTCGATAGCAAACCGCGTTTCCTTCACGTACGTGTCAGATTCAGATAGCTCAAAGGTTTTGTATGACTATGGAATACATTTGAATTGATATGACTGGGATCTCAGTCAGGCAATGAGGCATGTTAAATCTACTCGACCGATCCGAATCTCGACCAAAATTGTCTGATTCTTATAATATATATATATATATATTGTAAATCTAACAATCTTGATTTTAAAGTAAATACCTTGGTCTGCATAGAGACACAACCGCATTTCCCTCCTTCCATTAAAAGCTATGCCAAATGAATTATTGTATGTTGGTACTTTTTGGCTTGCAGTTGAATAATAAAATGAAATTACTGAAAGTTGTGCCAAGAAAAAACAGTTTTCTGTTTCTGACGTCAAGTTTTCTTGCTATAAATTCCCGACTTGTGAAAGAACAGCCTATGATTGGTCAACACACTTATAATTTAGACATCCGGTCAGCAATTGAATTTTGAACAAACCCCTGCAGGCGCAAGCAGGCAGAGACTGAATTCTGTGGATAGTTGTGTCTTGCCTGTGAGTTGCTTAGAATTTAATTAAAGTGGTGGCTTTGTTTTCAAAAATGTAGACGCAGTCTTTTAATACACTACTGAGCAGACGGCTAATTGTCTGGACGAACTGATCAATATATAACCTCTCCCAAAGTACAAGGTCTTTTATCTTCGGTTCGGTTCATTAAAAAATAAGAAATGATTAAAGAAAGTGCGGTGTTCTAATCTAACGATAATAACTTCAAAACTTTGTTTTATCCTGCATAAAACGAGATAGCTGTTTTCAGATCTAAGACAACTATTTGGTTGGATGATTATCTTTACATTTAGAGCTGCAGCAAAGCGGTAAACACTAGTCATTAAAACTGTGGATCGATCGAAACTAATTTTCAAACAAAATAATTGGCAACATATATTTCTAAAACCTATTTTAATACAATATCTCGGGAAAAACAAAATCCATTTATCTTTATCTTGACATTGATCAATAGCCAACTGACAGGAGCTGCATTCAAAAATACAATTTGCCAGACGCGGGGGACACATTACATCCATCATCCATTCTGAACCGTTAGATATATATATATATATACTTTCTGTTCAGTCATAATATCCAGGCATACAAGATTTAGCTAATTATTATAAAAATGCCTCTAATAAAGTTATACATTTAATGTTAATTTTAAAATATGCTACGTACCCTGACTCTACCCTGCGTTAAACACATCACATGTACAGTGACGCATCTTGGGCAAAACAATTTCCAGATGGGCAGAAGCTTCAACAGGTTGGCACCTCAAATAACTTTCTGTTTTCTCATTATATAAGTAACCGCTTTACAGAATAGTACGACATTTTTAGTTCCGTTTTTGGTACTAATGACAAGGTGATCACATTTATTAACGAGACGCCCCCTGCTGGTTTTTAGAATCAATACGAAATGCTGCTATGGAAATAAAAGTCAATACAGCGCTAAAATAAATAATTAATTTTCTTTCCTTCAGGATAAGTGACATTAAAACTATAAACATGCAGTCTCTTTTATCATTTATTGAAACAACGAACCATTTATTTATCTTTATTAGGCAGCTAAACAATTAACGGAAATGTGTTAGCTTAAGCAGCGATCCCACGCAGTAGACCTGTTAATTTAAAATATCGTCCAACCAGTAACTTGTATTAAGACAAATTGTAATCGGAATGAGATTGGTTTAATTCGCGTGGCGTGATCAAAACCAGACATCCGGACGAAGGGGGAAGGGGAGGGGAGGGTTGACTCAAATATGAAAGGGGCGGATGTTCGTTGAACATTTTAGGAGTTAAAATCGCAGGTTTGGTACCTCTTAGGGTGTTAAAGATCATTACCGTTTGTAATCAGCATGGTACCTCTAGTTTGAGGGATTTATCCAAACAAAAACGAGGCTGGCGAAGTTTTTAAAATTGGAATGGCTTGCACTTCCAATGGAAATTCGCCAAAAAACACGTCTCCAGTGTCACGTTTTTAGATAAAGCCTCCAATTTTTGATAATTACCTAATTCGACCGATTATGACCCATTTGTTAACAATAATAAACCCTCGTTTATCAGTAACGCAGTTGCAAATTATCCTAATTTATACGCTTTTTTACCCAACATTAAATTCAGGTAAGCATTTTTAAATATCGAGTATTTACTGCTAAATGTCAGTGTTGATAGCTACGTTATTACAATTCGGTATATGGGAATAAAATGGCAGAATCAACCTAAACTGACGTTTATTTCGCAGAGCTGCAATATTCGTATTCGTTTGATATAAACATAAACATAACAAATTATCCAACGTTGTTGCAATTAGGAATTTAGAAAGAAAAAAGGCGTCCCACTCTCGTTTGTGCTATAAATACCTTTTATTAGCCGAGTGCGAGATCCGTACCGGCGGAAAGTTATGGTTGATTTTTTTTCGTTCTTCTTAATGTAGAAGGAAAAAACGAGTTCCTCAATATCACTAAATATCAGTAGCCAAATTGTTGTTTTCTTGACTCACGGCCGATTCCCCAGCGAGATCATATCTGGAATAAGTAATATTTTCGGTTGAATGAGCGGTTTTCGTTTTAAGAATTGTAATTCGACAAACGAGCACTAGAGAAACTGTAAGTGTAAGTACTCGAACGAATATTTTGTTACGTATTAAATAAAAAACTATGTCTGGCAGAAGTTTAATGTCGCAGATAACATGTCTAAAATATAAACCTGCTTTGCATCTTTAGGAAATCGAGTTAGGATGAACAAAGTAATCATACGGCACAAATGGTTTTCTTACGTATCTGTACTCGAGAAGTTGACCACTAGTCTTTGCAGTTCGCCACAACAAATCGTGTGATTTCTCCCACCAGTCTAGTCCAGTCCAGTCTCACACATTTAGAAGAGATATATCCTGAAGCAAACTATGGTTTCCACACAAACCATCCGAGGAACAATTCAGCATTCATTCGCAAATATGACACCCAA
>JANVCJ010111382.1:0-16931 GCA_026413505.1 Epizoanthus ramosus
TATGTCGTCACCAGTTGTCCTCATTCTTAGGGTTAGGGTTACTGTACATGTACATACATGTATGTCGTCACCAGTTGCCCTCATTCTTAGGGTTAGGGTTACTGTACATGTATATACATGTATGCTCGCACTAGTTGCCCTCATTCTTAGGGTTAGGGTTACTGTACATGTACATACATGTATGTCATCACCAGTTGTCGTCATTCTTAGGGTTAGGGTTACTGTAACATGTATATACATGTATGTCACCAAGAAATAATATAATTGTTATAATTGTGGTTCTTGCAGGCCAGTAGAAGCGATACTCAAGGCGGGTTTTGGTCTGGTTCTTGGTGGCCATCTCTCTATTCCTCATTCTCCACCACCATAGCGGAGAACTTGCAGGTTTGATCTCCTGTTTGTGGATGCCTAGTCAAGAGTAACTTTCAAACAGGAATTAATCATGTCAGAATGCTTGCAATATTTTTTAGAATGTTTACTGTTCTTTGTAGACAGTCGTACAGAAAATCAAGATTGCATGACTGAAGAATAGTTTGTTGAGGATACATTCCACAAATCATAGAGTTCTATTGTGTTGTACAATGTATACAACAACAACAACAACAACAACATTTTATTTGCACTCAGATTTCATTGTGTATTTGTACCATTCTGGGGAGTGTCCAGCATGGGACTACGTGTCCCATTTGTGCCTTTACATTTGGCTTTAAATATTATATTTTACAATTTACTTTAGTTAAAACTCTTTTTTCCCATTTTACTTTGTGTATCATTTACATGCTGCCAATAAAGTTGTTAAGATAATTGATGTATTATTTCCTGGTTTATTTTATTTTTAATTTGTTGATATCATGAGTATGAATAATATTCAAACTAGACAGATTGGTCAAAGGATTTTCTTTTCAGCAGGTAAAATTTGGAGGTATGGATTAGTATTTGATAAAAGACAAGACTCAACGTGTATTCCAAGTTGTAGAGATTGATCCAGGGAGCATTATTAAGTGGAGAAGATATAATCTGAGAGGAAATGTCTGTGCATTTGGTCATTAAAATAAGAACAAATCAAATGCTGGAAAGAAATTGTTTCAATACTGAGCCATCTTCATCAGGTATTGGAATAAAATGGTTTACAAACATTTTAAGAAAGTTAAGATGTTGGTGTTAAGAATACTCTTAAATTGATTTGGTTGATCTTCTTCAAGTAGAAGAAGATTAATTGTTACCTGAAGAAGATCAGCTAGATTGAAGCTATTTTGTATCTTTAGCATGAACAGTTTAAGAGGCCATCTCAGTAATATATATAGTGGTCCAGCTGTCTGCTATGTATACCTAATGTTTTTTCTCCTCTTGGTACTTTAAATTGATAATTCTTTTATAATAAATGGAATATTTCGGTACATTTTATACTTCTAATAATATAATTATATATCAGTGTACCCAATTCTAGTACACTATATTTCTTGTCAATTTTTAAATTGATTTATAAACTACTTAAAAATCAAGATCTCTAACAGTAATCGCAGTATTACTAATGTGATAATGTTAATATGTATATAATTAAAATAAATGAATAAATAAATAAAGTTTTGTGATAATTGGATTTTTATTTGAACTGATGACTTCCTTCACTTTGCACATGCAGCTTGTGATTAGTGATGTTCATATCAGATATGAAGATGCTTCAGCAGAGAAATCCACAGTTTTTGCTTTTGGTATTACCATTGCCAAACTTGCTGCACAGTCCACAAATGAGAACTGGGTATGTATGTGTACATGTTGAGAAAGGTACAGACCATGTTTTCCATGTTAAGAACCAAGTTGCTTGTTTCATGATTTCATGCAAAGAGGGGGACTTGTTTGAGAGATGGCATACTTGCAAGTTTAGACGGAGTGCTTGTTTGAGAGGGGGATACATATTGAGGGGGTGTATGTTTGAGAGGAAATACAGAGGGGTGCTTGTTTGAGAGGGGGATACTTATTAAGGGGGTGCTTGTTTGATAGATGGCATACTTGCATGTATGGAGGGAGTATCTTGTTTGAGGGAGATACTAATCGAGGGGGTGTATGTTTGAGATGGAATACTTACAGAGGGGGACTTGTTTGAGAGACTACATACTTGCATGTGTAGAGGGGGTGTATGTTTGAGAGGGGATACTTACAGAGGGGTGCTCGTTTGAGAGGGGAATAATTATTGAGGGGTGCTTGTTTGAGAGGGGACAATATTATTGAGGGAGTGCTTACTTTGAAAGGGAGGATATAATTATATCAAGGAGGTACTGGTACTTGTTTGAGAGGGGGAACGTAAGAAGGGGGGTCCTGTTTGAGAGGGAAAGATACTTATTGATTGGGTGTTTGTTTGAGAGGGGGCACTTATCAAGGGGGGTCCTGTTTTAGAGGGGAATTACATGTACTTATTGACAGGGTGCTTGAGAGGGGGTGCTTAGAAAGTTAACTTTGATTCCAAGTTTGCTGTTTTTGTGGACAATGTTCTCGAAGGATGAATGCAGAATATACAATCATGTACATATTATATATAAAATAATGCCCCCCTGGCATTACATGTATCTTGCAGTTGAAGGTTTTATTGCCAAAATATGGGACAAAATTTAGAGCAATGTATCGAATAATTTATGTACCTTTTATTACCAGATGTCAATTTTAGTAGTTGTTGTGTACTATTCATGCCAAGGTCAAAAGGTAACAGGACATACGGACATATGTACATGTACATACCTTCTAAGATAATGCGTATGTATGTTCTAGGATCCTGAGGATGTCATTCAAAATGAGAGAATGGTCAAATACAAACTGATAGATCTACAAGAGCTTGGAGTGTATTGGGACACTGATGCTGCCCTGGTAGGGGATTTGCCTTCAAAAGACCTGGAGGTGAGGCCAAAACAGTCGCAATATCTAGCTTGACAGTTATGTACATGTAAGCTGAACATTGCAGTAAAAGATATGACAGTTGTAAGACATCTACCACTGAAATGTTTTTATGTACATTGTTTTATACATGTAGTTCAGTAAAGTAAAGTAACAAATTTCTGAAAATGAAAGCAGATTTCCAGTGTATACTTTCTAACTGTTCCATCACAATATTCAGTAATCAAGAAATCCAAGGAAGCCCATTTAACTAAAATTAATATGTCTCACAGTGCAAGAGTAAACCTGATAAAAGTGGAGGTGACACAGTTCTGAAGCAAACTGATGTGTGATGTGAATGAGGAAAGATACAGTGGAGAAAATGGTCCATTCTGAACTCAAAATGCATCAAAATATTTATGCATGTACATGCATCATATCAGTACATGTAATCAACTGTTTTATCTTGTCCGTCCTTGTCCTTTCAATATCAGTAGGACAATAAGTAGAATGGTTGAGAAACAATCTTGTGAAGATATTGTTGTTCCAACTCTTTTTACAAGTACTATACAAGTACAGTGTATTAAATAATGAAAATAATTTTGTTCTTACATAGGGTTGAGAATACATTCATTTAGAATTATTTCCAGAAAACAGAAATGTGATACAATGATTTTAAGGGTTTCACTTAAGTTCATGATGACTATGCCTGCCACTATATAAATTACATGTAGAAGTCAGACCTCCACCTTATATACTGTATATTTCTCATTATATTTGCAATTTTTGTTTGCTTTGCAGAGTGCTCTATACAGAATGATCAATAGAAACCAGGGATCTGTGAGTTTCAGTGTAAGTATATTGAGTCTTTGTATCTTATACATAAAAATATTTCACGGGTCTTGTGAAATCACTCTATGTTATAGGCAAGCTACACCCTTTCCTACTGCCTAGATACATGTAACTCTGAAAGCTCGCAGCAGTTGATTTTAATCTATGAGTACTCCTTGTACATAAATATTGTGTAGTACATGGAATTGTATTCACCTGTGGCTCTCATGCTTTTCCATCAAGTCCAGCAGTGCCTTTCAGTGCTAGCAAAACACATAGTATGACTATTCAAATGAAAGCTGTTGATGAGTGCACTGCAACTATTAATCTGTGAAATCCTGGGAGTGCCTTCAAAATCTGAGTGGCATGCTGTAACAACTATGTACATGTAACATACATGTACATGTATAGGTATAAGATACATTTTCAGCCATCTGGGAAGCATATAATTTTTAGTATTCTAAACCAAAAACATTAGATATTTTCTAGTCTGCATGAAGCAAGTGTAAATTTCTGTCACATGGGCAAGTATATGGTATTCAGTAAACACTTGCATTTTTGTTCTCTAGAAGCATCAGTACATTTTAGAGCCAATTAGTGCCCAGGCCAAACTGAGGAGAAATGCTAGTGCTCTTCCATTGCGCACGCGGAGCATGCCGAGGTTTGTGGTGGATGTTCATGTGGGTAAGATTCCTCTGATACTGGCCCAGGAGCAGTACACCACACTCATGAAATTGATGGAAGCATTTGAACGAGACTTCAGGCAGAGGAGATACAGACGATGGAGACCAAGTGTGCCCATCAAGAGCAAGTAAGTCAATGAAAGTTATACAGTTTGATAGAGTTCCTTGGCCATCAGCATGTCTCAGTCTATGAAATACTGAAAGTTTGGGATTAGTGTGTTACAGCATTACACACCACATCAGTTCTTTTTACTGCGACATTTTGTAATAACAGTTGTAGCAGCTCATAATAAACTTTACTACAGTGCTTGCATCCTAAATAGTCTTGCTGTGTTTCTTAATAAATGAGGTTGACACAAGATAATATAGCCATATACATGTAGAATGAAACAACTAATGTTGTGGAATTCCTTGAGTCAATATGCAAACAATCCTCAGTTCTAGATTGAAAATACAGACAGACACCACATGGTGTAATTTTTTTAAAAATGTAGAACAATAAAAAGTGGGGGTCACTGTGTTCACTTTTGGGAAGCCATAACAGTTGGCAGTAAACTGCTGTCAGTGGTGTACCAGTAAGTAATTTGTTACATTTGGTGTTGCTAAGAAATGGAATCAGGTGGGAGCCACCTTAACATGAAGTGCATGCACATGTGGTTAACCTACAAAACTAAAGTTTATATATCTACCTACATGTACCGTAAGCATCTTGGAAATACCTCCTAGGTATCTCATAATATCATTTATCCAATACTGATAACTTGAAGTCATCTAATACTGCAGATAACTGGATTTCTGTTTTTATTTTTATTTTTATAGTGGACAGCAGTGGTGGCAGTTTGCAATCACTTGCATCCTTCATTTTATTCAGGAGAGGAATAAACGTCACACTTGGACCTTTGTAATACAGAGAACACATGACGTAGTGGCTTACATCAAGATCTACACACAGCATCTGGTCACTGCAGATTTGGATGGTGAAAAGAAGGTATGACTTTTTTGTATAGCTGCTTTGGGGCATAGACTAGACATGATTTAGTAGTAGGGTTTGCATTCTTGAAGACCGTCTTCTAGAGCTCAAGACACTCCTGAAGAACCCTTTATTACTACTTCTGCTCCTGGAATATCCTTGGAATTTTGTATACATGTATACAGTATATATGATTCGGGTCTATGGGTTTTCGGTTGAGCTGTAAAATAACAGAGAACATGGTCCCCCTGATAACAGTTAGAAATACACATGTACAGTACATTTTAATGAATTGATTGTGATAACTAATATTGTTTTACTGTTTTCAAAAATATGATACATGTACAATTGACACATGTATGTGGAGTGAGACTGTGAGAGTGAGTGGAGGGATATACGTTGACAATCTTGCACCAGTGTTGGGCCAGTATTGACAACGTACTCTATATATAGATGTATTGTTGCATTGTAATTAAAGAGTTTTCTCTAAATCTTGTGGGATAGCAAGAACAAAGGAGGATTGAAGAAGAGCTGACATTTGAGGAGCTTGCATCTCTCAGGAAGATTGCCATGAACAAAGCAAAAGAACTAATTGAAATAGCCAAGGTATTGTATACTGTACATGTATATATAGAAATCATTGTTCATGCTCAGTGAACACAGTATGAGATGGATGAATCCTAACCCTAACCCTAACCTTAACCCTAACCATTTATGTTGGTGAAGATGGAGTCAGTTACTGTTCCCACACTTTACTTCTCATCACAAAGATGTGCATTTTTGGGAAGTAAGCTACATCATTTGAAATCGTTGAGAAGAGGTGCAGCCATTTTATATTTTTATCCTATTAGAAAAACAATAAAAGAGGACACGGATGCTAAAACATGCTCAATAATGTAGTTTGCAAATAATTTTGAAATGCCCTGTATTTTCCAACAAATTGTCAAGACATAGACAAGACCTTGTACATACATGTAAAAGCCAGAAAGTCTCTTTGTCAAATTAGGTGCAGATTTTGAGAAAACGAGTGCCATTTAAAATTGAAAGGATTCTAGTACATTTGTCATGGCGATGCTGATCACAACCAAAACCTATAATTGTCTGTTGTGGTGCAATATTACAAACATGTTTATGCACTGACTCATAACCGAGAAAATCAATTGTAAGCCTCCTTAAATTGTGTGTGCAATGGATTTTATAATTGACAGATTGAAATGCCTCTGGATGGCGAAGCTGTGTACAGTGTAACTTGTTCACTTTTTATAACTTGCCCCATTCCCTTTTCTGGTTTTCTAAAGTGGTCAGTTCAATGAACATCAACAGGCTCAGAATGCAACAGTTTCTGCTAGTGATGAACTTCCAGGAGTGTCGGGGCCTCCCCAGCCAGCAGGTGAGGGCGTGGCTGCTCCAGGGGCACCAGGTGACACTGCTACTAGTAATAGGCCAGCAGGCAGTGGGTGGCAGGGATGGCTGACAGATTGGTATGGCTGGTACTCAACACCGACAGGAGTTGATGCAACAGATGGTAGCATGCCGCAAGGATCTGCCAGATCACAGTCCCCCCTGTCATTCATGGGAGAACCAACAACAAAGGGTCAGTAGTCAATTGTTTGTTAATGTCATTTGTTTCCACAGGGAGGTCTGAACTGATGTTTTTATGTGTTTCTTGTCAGAAGTGTTAAATTTCAGTTGGCCCAAACCTTTTAAGTTCTGGAAACTCCTAGGAATTTGGAGTTTGAAATTGGATTGTTATTTAATTTAAAGAATGTTGTCAATCCACAAAATTTATTATTGTCGTTATTGAGAGTGTCTGGTTTTCATTTTCAGAGGAGGAAGAATTTCTTGATGAACTTGCTGAAGCTCACATGAATGAGTCCATATTTAACAGAGATAATGTCTTTGCACATCTCAACTTCCATTTGGAGAGTGGTTCTTTCACACTCATGGATTCTAAGTTTGCCAACAGCAAGATGAATAACGTCTCTCTACTGCCTATTGTGGAAATTGAATTTTCGGATGTGAAATGGAACTCAGAAGTGCGTCCTAGATCAGGCACTTGGGAGTGTACCTTAAGTCTTGGTGCTATGTATGTACGAGACAAAGTTACTGCTGCAACGTTGTTTCCATTGTTGGTTTCCCCACAGACTAAAGTAAGTATTTAAAGGACACTGCTCTCTTGGGGTTTTTGGTTCTTATAGTCTTTTCATTTGTTTAAAGGATCATTTCTGCACGACTACATGTACTTGAGAAATGCCGATAGTGTCAAAATGATCGGAAAGTTTGATGGTTGCTAATAAAACATTTTGGAATGTTAACAAATACAGTTATATATAAATATGAATGGAAAATGTGTTCGTTTCTGTTGTCCTATGTTGATCTATCCAGGCAAGTAAGAATTTTCAAGAACTGGAGAGAGAAAGCACATTATAAAACATATAACATATAAATCTGTAAGCCGAAAGTTCATCAAAACACTTCAACCTACACCCAAGGCCACTGCAAATTCCCTATTATCTGGCAAAAAAGAAAATCAATTCCCTCTTCAAGAACAAGGACAAAAACCAACACCTTTCACACACCATTTACAAAGGTACGTTCACATGCAACCTAGAATATATTGGCGAAACTTCCCGTAACCTACAATCTCGTATCAGTGAATATGAAGACACCACTAAATTATCAGAACCAGCCCGTCACTTAGCTTCTCATCCTCAGCACTCCTTCTCTTGGCAAGCCATCCTGTCTGTTCATTCCTGGTCCCACTGCCGAATCATTGAAGCACTACTAATTGCAAAACACCGCCCCACACTCAACAAACAAGTCCGAGCTTTCCCATTATCCTTATTCCCTATGGGAATTACCTGAAACAATTAACCTATCAGACTATAAATACTCAGTTCTAATTACCTGAAGATGATCGTTATGGTCGGAAACGTTTGTTTTTATTTATATTTATGTATTAAGTTTCTTTTGTGTCAATGTTCTGGTGTTTTGTGTAGATGGATTTGTGTCATATGACAGTGTTCAACCATTGAAATATTTTTCTGCCTATATTCATTCCTATCACTGGGATGACCTAAAATGAGATATACATATATTTGTTTCTTGGTAGAAACGTTAGTATTGTTATTATTATTATTTTTGTTGTTGTTGTTGTTGTTGTTGTTGTTGTTGTTGTTATTATTATTATTATTAATATACATTACAAGACATGCACAAATTGTGTAACAGTGAGAAAGTTCCAACAGCCCGTAAAGTAACCAAGGGGACTTAAATTGAGTTTGATGATACAAATTGTATGTAGATATGGAATATTTTGGGTCAGTTTAAACACTCAAAAAACTAAATATTAGGAAACATAGACAAACAGATGAATTTGTGGGGTTTTGCTAAAGGGCAGCACGCAGCCCAGAATTGCTAAAAGATTGTCCAGGACCTGGCTGAGCAAAACAACAGACATTGGAGTTTTAAACAACAGCAATGGAATCGTAAGGCTGTGGCCGAAGCCACCTTTTGGTAATGTTGGGCGACAGGCTTGGCCATAAACCTCCGTTTAGTGAGACCCTGAACTGACTACTTGTGTTAGTTATTCCTGTTCCATTCCCAGCACATTCTAAAGCAATGTTGTTCTGTAAGAGAGACTTCTTAATTTATCATTCTTGTCGAAAGATGATTTATAAATAAATGCAAACTAAGATAAAAATACATAATTATTATATTCAATCAATATCAATAATAATAATTTAATAAGAGCATTATTATTATTATTATTATTATAATTGTTAATCTGTGTAATTTCTTGTTAAAGCCACTGAAAGTTAAGCAGAACTCTGGTGGCTCAATTGGGGCACTGGCCATGTCATCTACCAGCCTGGGACTAAACATCCTACAAGATATTACAGAACCTCCCTTGTTTGAGCTGAAGTTTGAACAAATGGCTCCTTCAAACAAGACGTGCTACAAGTAAGGAAACATTCAAACATTGTGCTTCAGAAACTAGACTAGTTACACTAATCCAGTGTGTATTTTCTAGATTATTGTTATTTGAATCAAGAAATTTTCAATTGATCAACGAAAGTTTTCTTCCACTGTCTCCTGCAACCTCACCTCAGTGTTCAGTCTGGAAACTCCTTATCAAACCAAGTCGTCACTGCAGAATCTCTTAATAATTTCTTTCCACAAGTTACTTGATGTAAACTATATTTAACAGTTATACAACGAGCTTGAGTTTTATATCAGTAATTAATCCATTAGGCGAAGCGCTTTAAAATGATAACAACAATAGTAATAATAATAATAATATTAATAATAACAATGATATTAGTATTACTATTTCCGAATTACGCGCCACTTCCCACAAACAATAACTTCAAAGTGAGGCCAGGTGCTAAGTTTTCATACATTTGCTGTAGTTTTGGCACCTGGCCTTGGTTTGAAGTTATTGTTTGTGGGAAGTGGGGCGTAATTCGGAAATGACCTATTATTAATTGTCAAGACAAATTGAATTATGTTGATTTAGTTAATAATTAACACAATATATATTATAAATTATATTGAATTTTTAATTTATCAGAAAGAGAACTTTCAGACAATTTTCTTCATTTGTGGGTTTGTTTGAGTAAAACATATTTCTTGTCCTGTATACATGTATATCACGTGCATTTCTATTAAGTGACACTATTTTCCTTCAGTATTAAATAAATGCAGATGTCAAAGAGTTTATGCTACACATAAACAGTACATTACATATTTTTTGATACACTGTATATATATACATACATGTATAATGTCTAAAGTATATAAAGTATATAATTTATGTACATGTACACAGTAGCCCCTTCTCCCACTGGTTTCCGTGAAGTAACTAGTAGGATAACCAACTAAATGGTACTGAAGAATTTGGGTTCAAGAAATATTTTGTCAGATCTTGGAGTTTCTCAAATAAATATTTTGTTAAAATCACTAAAAACACATAAATTAATATATTTTTAAAATTTTCCTAAATAATGTAGTTTTACTAGTTTTATTGACAATTTTAGCAGTTTTATTTTTTGTAGACTATATCACTTTTATCATGTATTTTTATGTATGTACATGCATTAGTAAATTGTAAAGTGCCAGGAACAAGTAGTGGATATGTGCACTATAGAAATATTATATATTATTACTGTAATTATTATTATTATTATTTATATTATTATTATTATTGTTACAAATGATCATGAAGTGAGAACGTTTTTTATAGAACAATTAATGTACAGCCTGAGAACATTTGGGTGTAAAATTATGAGGAAGTTTATGTGTAAAATGTTATGCAATGAATGTTTTGGTATAATTTTATACACTGAGGAAGCTGTGAGTACAGGTATGTAATTAAATGAGGAAGTATTGTGTAGGGAGGAATTTTGAGGGTTCAAGTTATGCAATCAGGAAGTTTCTGTATAAAATGTTATGCAGTCAGGAAGTTTCTTTTTAAAATATTATGCAGTCAGGACATTTTGGGGTATAATATTATAATTATAATGATTATAAAATTATGCATTTAGGAATCTTGATTATTGTTGTATAAATTATATGCAGTGAGAAACATTTCCAATGGGTACAATTTAATAGTTCTACCTCTGTTTTCAGTAAATATAAAGTAGTTTCAGTGTATATTCAAATAGTGTTTGTATAGTTTTAAAGATATTTAGTGTTTTAACTAGCTAGTATTTATCAAGTATTCTGGTTTTAATATTTATTGTTATATTTTATTTGTGCAGATGTAAAGCTACTCTGTAGAGATGCTGCAATAAATTGTTATTATTATTATTATAATTATTACTGGTATGCAATCAGGGGTACATATTATATTAATTATTATAGTGCCACATTATAGTTTCACATCATGATTCTTAAATTCATATATAATTCTTTATTACCTTAAACAGGAAATTCTTTCTTCAGAAGTATCATATTTTAATAGCTTGAAACTTTTAGTAGAGGTAAGTGTTTTGCTGATTTAATCTTTCAGTTGCAGTGTCTGCCTAATAAATCTGATAATGTTGTAAAAGATATAGAGGATATTACCGGAACATGTACATGGCCATGCAGAGATATAATTTTTATCTTTGGGTGTTGATAATATCCTCACGAGTGAGCGAAGATCTCCAAGTGGCCATGTAATTAAGAAATTATAAGTCATAAGTAGGGTGAAAAGAAATGTTTGGTGCTGGTGAACAGTGCCAGTCAAAGGGAAAATTGTTATGGTACATGTATCTGCAATCACATGTCTTTTGATACAATATCTAAACACATGTATGTGTATTATCACTTATTTCATGCATAAATCTTGGTAATATTATTATTAAATTGTGTAAATACTACAAGTAACAGTTGTTATTTTGTCATGTATGCACAGCTGATCATGTTTTCAGTATAATTACAGAGCGATGTTTATAGGGTGTAGATCTATTATATACAATATGATCTCAATGTACAGTCAACAAATTAGCAGCCTGTCCTTACCAACATACTTTCTAGTAAAACTAGTTTGTTGGATATTCTGTTTGTTTGTCATTTTGCTTACTAACAGTAATATTGAATATTGTGTTTATTTTGTTTAATTTTTGTCTGGGTATTTATTTTTGTTTTGTTTACCTGTAATTCCGGCCTTCTCTCAAGGTTGATTGGTTTCTTGCAGACTTATATTAACCCTGTGAGAGATCAAAAGATAGTATCAAAATCAGATTTTGATAGAATATTTTCAAATGTGGAGGTAAGTTGATGACAAACCATTAGTATTATCATTATTATTAATCTTTTAAACATAACAAAATATATAGAATGATTTTATGTATCATATTTATTTAATATTTTATTATTTATTAGAAAAATAATACAGGGTTCATAGAGGTCATGGGATGATTTTATGTTCTGTATATTTAATATTTTATTTTTAATATTCTTTTTTTTATTAAAAGATAATAAAGGGTACAGGGTTTGGAAAGCATGGAAAATCAGATGTCTATTTGAACAAACAAGTATAATTGATTTTCTGATTCACAGGAAACCTGCAGGACTGTCATTCAGTTTTGTTACAGGACTGGTGTAACATGAAATATTGCACTGTAACATGGCCTGAATACATGTACCTAGTGGGGGCTGAGAGACTGCATGCATCCCATAACCATACTGTTATTGTCTTTCAGTCGCTAGCTTTTATCAGTGAAGAGTTGATAAACAAGCTTCAGGACCGGCTTTCAAACTGGGATGTACAGTGTACAGTATTAGGAGATGTATTACTAGTAATGGTAAGTTTAACACTTACATATAATTGTACATGTATGTGTTTCAGTTGGATGTGACAGAAATTGGTACCAGTACAGTATCATTTGCAAGGCCACGTAATTACTGTATGTACATGTACCTGGCCTCAATCTCTGATTGTCACTGTGTGTGCCTGTCAACTTGGTGAAAAAATAACAAATGAATGTACAAAAATTGCTATCAAAATCACAAATTCACATTTTTCTGCATTGTAAATTGCAGAAGAAAAAAAACATTATTTTTATAAGCTGTACACGACAAACCAAACTTACCAAATAAGTACATTACCGTCATACTATTTGCAGTTCTAACTCATACAGGACATGAGTGAAGAAGTCCTAACTTGTAACAAAAATTAATGGAATTAATTGATTTTGGAATTTAATTTTCGAGGCCTGAAAAGTCTGGCATTTTCATTTGGGTCACAGGAAGTCATGGAAACTGAAGTAATTGGTTCATGAGTACTTGCAATTGTCTGATCGCATTATGTAGTATGTTTATAATTACAATTATCTTTTTATACTACTAATATATTTTCATTGTCAAATACATTGGAAAATATTGTAAACAAAGAATAATTTTTAACAATTTCAAACAACATTAATCAACAATATGTTGGGATTAATAGTAGAACATGGAATAGTCGTTAAAATTGCTTGAGCGATCTGTGTTCATAATACTTTTAAAAATTGGTTGTAACAGATCTAAAATTTGTGTTTTAAAAAAGAGAACTTTTCTTAAAACAATCTGAATTTTCATCCGCCTTCTGCAAACTTCATAAGAGACTGATCATGACTCCAAAGGCAATGGAATAGTCATTGTAATGGTACATAAAGTCATGGAATTTCAAAGCCCCAATGCAAAGAGTACATGCACCAGATCTAGAATTAAGTTAATATCTTGGATTAATTTTATTTATAATGACATTTTATTTTTTACAGTTTTCATATTTAAAGATGTTTGAACCATATTTCAACTCAAGACAAAAAGCTAATGAGGTAAGTGATCAAAATTTCTCATATGTGTACAGGTCATCAGGAAAACTTCCATTTACACCAATTGTTCCTCAGTTTTCGTATTTGTCACTAAACATGCTGAGATCACTTAAGATAGTTGAATACTGTCGGGGAATACAAACAGTTACCTCCAGGGGCCTACTTGGTTATTATCTGCCTTGGGGGGGGGGGGGGGGGATGAGGTTCATTATTTTTAAACCCCAAAAAACCTGTGCCTTCAAACTTCCTACATGTACCCAAAAAACTCCCCAACAATTTTGTATATCCATACTGCCAGTTTCTGGAAAGCCAGAAGCCATATGGTGCTATTATGAAATTATTTGATCTCAGCTAAATGCCCACAGTTCAGATGCGACTGGTGCTCATTTATTCCAAATTGCACGTGGAACCATGTGATTACCTATACATAAGTTAGTAGAACTTTGTTCAAGTTGAAGATGCGAAGGATATTAATGATGCACACTATAAGCTACAAACTAATTATTAACTTGTGCATGTGTTTTTGTAGGTGATGGCAAAATTAGAAAAGAATAATGAAAAATACAAGAACTTTATTTCGAAGGTAATTTTTCTCAAAGTACATTGATTGCCTGTCATTGCTGAAGATTAGCAGATATTTAAAATATCCATATCACATTATTATGATCAACATTAGAACCATCATCATTACAGTCATCATTATCATCATAATCATCAACATCACCATAACCACAGTGATCATCACACCATCATCATTGTCATCATCATCATCATCATCATTGACAGAGTCATCGTCATAATCATTGTTATTGTCATCATCATCATTGCCATCATCATCATTGTCATCATCATTGTCATCATCCACCAACATCACCTCCAGCATTGTCATTACCACTACCATCGTTACAACCAACATCATCATCTTCATCTTCATTAGCTCCCATTCGTTGTACACAATACTGTTTTCTTTGATAATTGGTAAATGTTTGCTATCCAGGTGAACTGTGGCCACACCCTCGATTCTCTGTTGCTGATGCCAGTTCAGAGAATCCCCAGATATGAGCTCTTACTAAAGGAACTTGTGAAAAGGACAAAAGAGGTTAGTTAATAATGTGCCTTCATGTTCATTGAAGTAGTGAGAGCAGTCACTTGAGATCCTTTGATTTCCACATTGTTTTTGAGGAATGTAATTAATTTTAATACTGGCCATATGATTTTGTACAATATGGCAAGCCTCTTTATTTCCAATTATTTTGTATTCTTCATTGGGTGTACAACTGTGTGTTACAGCCGGCCTGTATGCAGAGGGAGTGTGTGATGGGGGCATGATATACACACTCCCCCCCCTAGCTATGGGCTATGAAGCTCTGCCCCAGACTGATTACAACCACTGCATAATTTATTATGATTCTGTGTTGAAGTCCCTTCCTTTCTTCCTTGGTACATTACCAGGTACATGTACATCATGTAAAAGCAAGTATCCTAAAATCGCACTATAAATTTAACCATGAGGGCCTGCCAATAGACAACTGGAAATTTGTTATATTCTTAAAAAAGGAAGCTATGTTTAATGTGGAGACACACTTAGCTATCAGTTAGTTCACAGGTGGTCCACGAAATCAATGAAATAATAATAAATGAAATTAAAGAAGTTAAAATCCCCAACAGGCAGGAGGCACTCCAGCTGGCTATTTACAAACGTGTGTCCCTGAGCTGGGCTTGAACTCAGGACCACTGGGTACAAGCACAGGACCGAGTGTAGACTGGGCTCAACTTGGGATTCGGGTCCAAGCACCAACTCACTGCGCCATGCTGCCTCCTCATTCTTACACTATTGTCACAAAATTCATATAATTATATAAACTGGCTTCCGGTATGACACAATTACATTCTTTTCAACACTGGACCCCCCTAGATGCTCATGCCTTTGGAGCTCATTTGCACCCCCTTATACAAAATCCTGTGTATAGCCCTGTGTTGCGCAATCAATAGTCTTGTACATTGGTAACAAAAGCTGGTCAGTTTGTGGTTATAGTGGCTTTCAAGTCAGTCGGAGTAGAGTGGATTTACAGTACTTCAGTGAGGCTTTGTAATTGAATAAACAAGATATTTTTGTCCGTTTACTATGAACATTGCAAAGACTGACTTCACAATCTGACAGTATTCTCTTAAATCAGCCAGTCAATCTTGAATACATGTACATAAATGTCATTATGCAAATATTCTCATAATTATTTATGTCATAGTGTATCTTTATTTTTACCTCGTAGAGTCATCCAGACTATGGAAGTTTGAAGGAGGCTTTAGGAAAAGCTAAAAAGGTAATGTAAATGTGTGTTTACCTCTATTTTTGACAGTCTGCTGAACTTTCAGCCATTGCTGCACACAGGTCCGATCCTGTGGGAGGGAAGTACCATAAAATAGTTATTTTGTGAATGAAAATATTCAATTTTTGAGAATCTGATGATATTCAATTACATGTACATGTACATGTTACTAGGGTAACCATTTCTGTGCGCAAGTCCTGGGGGGGACTACTGGTTTGGAATGATACATGTACGTATTCATAGGATTCTTGACAGCTGACACTGTGCAGACCATGTGGTTGTGTCATTTGTGTTTAATTATGAATCTGTAGCACATTTCCTCGGAACCATTTCCAGGCCCATAGCCAGAAACTTCACTTGGGGTTCAAATTATCTTTCCAGGAGCCAATTTGGGAGGGGGGAAGGTTCCTTAAGAACTGACTGGAAGGGGAATCGTCTTAATATTTTCACCATTATATATCTGATATTTTTACTACAAAATAAGGATTTTCAACATTTTAGGGGGAATCCCCCTCTCCCTAATTATACAGACATGATTTAAAAAGACGTTGACATCTGCAAAGTGTAATATGCAGTAGGTAAACTGCAACACGCAATAGGTAAAGTGCAACACACAATAGGTAAAATGCAATATCAAGCACCAAAATAATTATTCAGACAACAATGTATGTGTATAAGCTAAGGGTTAGCACCCAACTCCAGAATATCATAGCCTCATCCTTTATGGAGACGAAAGACAATAGACTTCACTACTGTAGGTTTTGAAACCTTTTATCTGCAGCAAGTTGTCAACAGCCCCTTAGTATTACATAATATTATATACAATATCAATGCCAATGCACACCTCTGCCTCGCAGGCTTTATAGTACGTTGATGATGTGCCTTGTTTTATTTTGATTCACAGGCTGCAGCAGACCTGAATGAACATATAAGGAAAATAGAAAACGAAACA
>JANVCJ010111493.1:0-16928 GCA_026413505.1 Epizoanthus ramosus
CACCACCACCACCACCCCCTCCTCATCTCTTTCCGGAATTTGGAGAACGCCCCCTCCTTTCCACAATTTCTGGATCCGCTCCTGTATGTATAAAATAATTGTTAAAGTTGTTTTGTAGTTGGCCATATTTACACGGGTAATCGAGAGACCCTTTCCCCTCACATAACGTCCTCGTCCCTGAGATTTTATAAATCCTAAAAGGCGTGAATTAAAGTTCGTGGACCCTAGCTGTCTACTTTGCCACTCTATCCCCATTCATTCGTGTCTTGTTGCTCGAATCGTATACAGATTTACACCCTAATGTTCGATAAGTATTTTGTGTATTGGCTAATTTCACGTTTTGCTGGTGATCTAGGAGAGATCATGAGCTGAAATGCTTCAAATGGCCTGCATCAAGAAGACCAACGATTGAAGAAGCTGAAAGACTTGAGTCCGCAGATCAAAGTGGGACGCCTATTTCACTAACCGACACTGAAGGAAAGATTGTAACACAGGGCACCCAATCACGCACCGATACAGACTCTAGTCTTGTCCAGCTAAAAGCCGATCGAGATGGAGAGAGTCTGCATTACAAATCAACTGATGAAGCCTTTGTTTCTTTAAGCCCGGCGGATGTTCAAGGCAGATTTTATGTAAGCTGCGAGGCAACATTGGTTTGATGACAAATTCCAAACTTATACCTGTAATTTAGTTCCACTATGTGGTATAAGAACGGACACATACTGTTATGGTCTTAGCTTTTGTCAAAATTTGGCGTTTTCTAAAACCATACTCCACAGAAATAATAGATCTGTCAACTCTAATGAGGGATCGGAACACGATTGCATAAGGTCATATATTCACGAACCAGGCCCAGGTTGCCTGTTAACACAGGCCAACCTTTCCCAGGTCTAACCTCGGGTTTTCGGGAACCTGAGCACTATCTGACCCAGGTTAACCATTCTAGCTTGATTGACCAGCCTCTGCGGGTTCAAAAGGTGTGAAATACATGCGAACTTTCATGTAAACATAGACTCACCCTTGTCAAAAATCGAAATTTATTTCTTTTGTTAGAATAAACAGAACAATTACAGAACAATTTCAAAATCCAAGGCAGTTGTGAGAGCTTGGAATTCTTTAAAGCAGATATAAATCTATACTAATTCAAGTAATTCGTTTAAACCAATCCAGGCCAGCTCTGATTGCGTGAACTCGCATCGTATACGTAGGATAAACACAATGTCCACTTAATGGACTTTCTTAACTCTATTTGTCGATTACAACAAAGAGAGCCGGTAGTCCTGAGGCTGAAAATGCTAGTGCTTATAAATTGTTTTCTTACCATGCCCATTTATACTCTTAAAGTAGGTACACATATTGCATTCAGTATACTATCATAGAATAATAGCTAACATCGAATCCAGAAGGCAACACAACATGTAGGTATAGGTTAACTTCAACTTCAACTTAAACCCAGCTATTTTTATTAGCAGAAATGGGAATGATGGGAAATGAAGGAAGATGATGGGAGATAATGGGAAATGATTGGAAATGATACTTATAAGTGGCTAGGGACTGATACTGAATGATAGGTCAAGAGATAAATGACAATTATGGGGAAATTATTTAGGATGATGGAGATTAATAAAAAAATCGACGAAATTGATGGATGACATTGACAAGTATAGGTAGTGCGACAAATACACATATCCTATCATTGCTATATTTGGCTTACTATTCCCAACGGCTGAAGCGGATGAGTAGAGTTATTTTAAGATCCAATGTAAAATTGTCCGTATTTGTATGTATTTTGGTCAAGCGAGTTGCATTAGTATGCCCTCAGTCGAAAGTTGACATTTCATAGTAGCATTTCCAATCAATAATAGGTCTCTTCATTACGAGCAATGACAAATAGATATCCCCATCTTCCTGTACTCTGCCAATTACCAATGTCGTCATCCAAACCGCTGTAGGCTTTTCTTAAAATAGCGCAAACAAACAAACGCTTCTGTCGGTAGCAATAAGACAAAATATGCTGTGAAAAGAAACATCGATTAACTAACTAGAGTACCTGAATTCAACCATATTGTTGGATAACAAGTTGTGACTAATAATAAACCATTCTATTTACACCCTTTGTGTATTTCTTACAGTAGCCCCTTCTTTCTTAGATTCGTTGGGTGTAAAGAGCCACATTCTATTGGACTGGCGAGCGATGCTGGGTCAGAAATGGGAGAGAACATCTAGACACCCAACACGTACGCATGCTCGGCCAGCAGATCGGCTGACCACAGAACACCCGGGCTCATAATGAGTGATTTGGTGACTCAGGTTTACCTCGAGACCTCCATCATATTGGATTAGGGTTTTTCAAAGTAATAGTTTTATAAACACAGTTTTGAAACTGATTGACATGTTCACCTGTCCAGCCATTTTACTGAGTAAGACGAGATGCCCTAATGAATGTATATATGATGTCGCGACAGCACATTTTGCAGCCTGAGTAAATGAAGGATATGTATTGTCAAATTCAAAACCATTCGCTTAGATTCTAGCGGTTAATATCTAGTCGCAACCCAAATAGACATTATCATGTTGCCTTGGTAACAGTTGATTATTTACTCTGTCATGAATCACGATAGCTTTAACCAATCTTGATGTTAAAAGGAGTATAACTATAAGAAAAAACTGTCTAGAATCGCATTCCACCTTAACAGGGTGGAGGCTGAGCTGTTTATGAAGGATGAATAAATGTTGGTTTCTAGGTACGGTTTGGTTTTATTTATCTTTATTGTCTTTATACTGAACTTTCCTTACACGTATATCAGCTGGATAGCAGCCGACACTCAGCAGAAACAGAATCACACTCTATATCAATGACAACTTATTTATTAAGATTAAGCTGAGAAAACTATATATAGAGAAAAAACGCGAATGTCCTCAGAACGCCGGTTTACGTTTATATTTTCTTTTGCACGTTATGACGGAAATCTGTCGTTACCTATATTCGTTGTTGGAAATTAATGAATATTATTTACAACATATTCAGAGTAATTCATATTTTCTAGCATGGCTGATTTTTCATGTTATTAATGTACCGTATCCAGGATCTGATAATGGACTTATCAACGTCTAACTGGAGGGGAACAGGTTTATAATTAACGCTACATAATATACATTTCTAAATTTGTATTTACAGCTAGAATTTTAAAGTTTGTATTTTTATAGTCAGTTAATTGGTATATCGTGTAATAGATTAACAATATATTAGATTAGTTTTCATATATTTTAAACAAATAGCTAATGCACGTTCGTATTTTGAACGAGCTATTCAGCTCTTAGGCGTAACGTGGTTAAATAAAATATTGTATTGTATACTATACCACGTGACTATGATTAACCAATCACCAAGTAGCATCAACGATGCAGATTTTCATCTTAATATGTCGATCCCTTCAAGAAGCAAAGAACTAAAATATGAATTGAAGGCTAAACATTCTATTTAAACAATTGCTACGAATAAAAAAGCTAAAGAATTGTTGGAGGAGTCTTTTGACAAATTTATCGTACATTCCCAATGCCGAATTTCTCATAGTTTATTACTCGAGAAAATGCACTACGATTTCGTGGGTGAACAATTTTGCAAGCAGGCATTGTTTGTCTTCCTGCTGTTATTTTTCGAAATACATTCGATATATTATCTAATCGAAGTACCAGATAACAGCGGGTTGCACAGCTCTTGCCGTTCTTTCGTATTTTCCATGTCTTTTCCAGTCCGTGTCTGAACTCAATGTCGAACATCTCGAGTCACTGTAAGTCACTTGCAAGTTCAATGAATATTCACGCACCATATAACTTTGGCTAACCGGCATGCAAATGCTTTTTTAGTTGCCCAACAGAACAAGATATAGCACGTTTGCACATTAATATAATCTTAAATAAGTTTTTAAGATCTAAGATCTGCAGAAAATCCAAGAAAGCTTATGTGTTTTCTTGGGTACGAGAATGAATATATCTGCCTGTGCCCTTTAGCCGGCTTACAAGTGTCACAAGAATTTTACTGATCATTGTAATCTACATATTTGTAAGTAAATATCTCATACGAGTTTGGAGCGTCCTCAGTGCAGATGAAAAGTTTAAAGTATAAAAAGAATAAGAATTACAAATGAAAATGTGAATACAAATTAAGCCTTTGTGAAAATTATTCATACTTTATATCCAGTCACAATGCTTGCCTTCACCTGAGTTACCAAAGTTCGAGTGTCTATAATGCGCATGTGTTCACAGTTGTACAGAACTGCTTGTGCTGACAGCTCGCACTGCTAAATCAATTTTTTCTCTATGCTTATGCATAGAAGCTCCTCACTATTTGGCAGCAAATGGCAACTGAATACAAAACACCCTTTTCATCCACGGTGCTTTGCGCGTAATGATCACCCTCCTGTGAACTCATTCCGCAGTTTCAAACACGCTACATATGTGATTCAGTGCCTTACTAATGCTCTAATAGATCTTCGAAATCGCGGGAATTTCCAAAAATAAATAAAAGGATTACATAACGAGTTAAATAAAGCAATTGTATTGACCCATGGATAGATGTTACTGTAAGGTACATTTACTATTTTAACAGCCGGTGATATCAGATACGGTGCCCAGCAAAGGAAAAATGTACCTAAGATCAAGCCAATGGATTTTGTGGTTTTTCTCTCCTTTGCACGGGTTTGTGTCTCAGTAGCTTCGTTTGTATTATCACTTGTATTCTGAGATTGAAAATGAACATGAACTTGCAGCCGCTCCTGTTTTTTTACTTTCCAGTAAACCATAATATACACAACAATTAGCAGGGCTGCTACGAAAACAATGTAACTGTAGCCAACATAGGCTGAAAATACACCGAGAGCCCATAATATGTTGGCTAGAATGGCTAGTGACCATGAAATTACTATCGCCACTAAAACTCGGACCGGCGTCACCCACCTGATGTAATGATAAGGGAAAAATATGGCAATGGACCGCTCTATCGTGACATCTACGAGAGTATTGAGTGACATGTAAACCACTAAAAAGCCCGTCTTATTCAGAACCTCTGTCTCTATATTCAACCAAATGCTGTGCATGAATATCGGCTGGCAGACTCCACAAGTGAGAAGATCGCCTGCTGACAGGGCAGCCAAACAAAAGTTTGTGGCCGTTCTGAGGTCTGAATTAACAAAGAAAACAATCAGAACCATGGCATTTGCAATAGTCCCAGTAACTGCTGACAGTCCATTTACCATAAGTAGAAACACTGTTGTCGCTTCTGAGAGACCGTAGAACGAGTAATTACCCGTCGTTGTATTGTTCATTGCTAGCAACAAGTTCCTCTATTGTATCTTTGCTGTACAGAATAAGTTGTTTCTTGAATTTCAAATTGTATTGTTCATTGGTCACAAGATCCCTTTGTGTATCCTTGCAGTACAGAATAACCTGTTTATTGACCTGTAAATCGAACTCCAGGTATTACTCTTTGTCAAGCTGGAAGATATCATAAAATAGAGCAAATATTACATTTCTTCTAATGCTACTACGTTTCAGAGCTACGGTAACACACCCCAATGGTCTAGGACTTCCTGTCAGCTATGAAAAGGTGTGAGTCACAATAAATAAACCCGTATCCAAATATCTTGCAATTCCTCATCCCTATTCAGAAATGGGAGTCGGACTGAAAATGAGCGCGCCGATTTCAATCTATTATAACAAAATAAACACTTAAGCAATTATGCTAGAACTTTGTGTCTTTTCCTAAACTTTATTGGGAGACATTATAACATGTTCTATTTGTTCAAAAACGACGTCAAAACCAATTAGGAAATGATCGTATCAAAAATGTATAAAACTTATCGAGTTCAAGATATGTACGCCCAGTGAGAAGGCAATAAAGGCCAGACCTGATATGGTTAAGTAGAGACTACATTTTTCAAATCATCCTCCAATTTGCTACAAACAGGCTAACCCTAACGTTAATCACAACCCTAATTGTAATATAACTAGAATCTTAGCTACTTTACATGGCCGCTTGGATACGAATGTTATCTTTTCGTGTTGAAAATATTGTCAACAATCGAAGACAAAAATCGTATCTCCGCGCGGCCAGGTAATATCTTCTTGATATATAACGGGATTGTTCCAAATGACTACCGAACAGTTACTTACAAGAAACCCAATTTGCTTAAACATTTATCCACCTCAAGACTCGAGATAACTTGTGTTCGTTGTTCATAAACTAAAGCTTCTTCATGAAAATTAATGTGTGTAGTACAACTATAAATGTTATTCTCGATATTAAGTATGAGTCATCTAATTAAAATATATTAACATATATAATAAAATATAGGTAATCTTTGCTAGAAACAAGTATATAGTCTGTGATCTAACCGTTCATTTTCAGATATGAACTCAAAAATTAACTGTGCGCGGACTGCATTATTCATGTTTGTATCTGAAGATAGCCAGTGCAAGCAGGCTCATTTAATTTGGGCCCAATTCATCCCAATTCTTCTCAATTCTTCACAATTCTTCCTAATTTGTGCTCGTTTCTCTCTAATTCTCACAGACTAATTTGAAGATGATCGGTTAGATCTTAAACGATTTAAATTACTTTTTTCACAGACAGAATATCTTGTAATTAAATGTTTAGAAAGTTCTTGAGAAGCAAATGTTATTCAAAAACTGCCATGACTACAATTATATTAATGTAATATTGGTTATGGCTATTTGAACAAATACAGTTTCTTGATTTGTAATAAGTTTAAGCAAAAGATTGAAGTTCTAATTTCTTAACCGATATTCCCTGGTAACCATCGTACTATGCCTTATCTGAACATTTTCTTTTTATTTGTTTTGTTGGGATGATTTCCCAGATACTTGGGATTTTCTTCACCATTTTCTATAAAGTATAATATATAATAAACCAAGAAACATTTTCACCACAATGTATAAGCAATAATTTTCATGGTAAATAAATAACAAAATGACTTACCTGGGATGGCAGTATGCTGCATTTGCCGTGTTCCAAGCCTACTTGATTATATATTAATTTCCATTATTAACAGCAGGTGCAAAATCATATGGCATTTACATACCCTCAATGTACTTTAATAAGCACTTGGTAATTCACTGGAAGAAGGAAAATATAAGACATCAACTGCATGTCCAGTTGAAAAGAGCGGACCACTAACGTAATGCTAGTTCCCTCAGCGTATCTTAAGGATTGTTTACCATGTTGTTAGAATACTCGTCTAAGGTAAAGGAATCGAGGGAGTAAGGCGGGTGTTGAGAGAAGGAAGGACTGTGGAACGATTCCTGTAGAAACCTTAAATTAGCTCCAGCTAAGAAACAATACTTTGGATGACTGTTCTCATCTAATGCATTATGCTTAGAATTTGGCAGAATTAGAACTAAAGTGAAATTGCCGCTGTGTGTTTCAATAAGTGAGACTTTTGAGGAGTAAATTGTGATAGCAAAAGAGTTATGGGAAAAAGGAGCCGGAAAATGTAAAATGATGACAATGTCCAGTTGAATTGACGTGGAGAAAGAGTTGAATCGAATATCCCTATATAAAAATGTTTCTAATATACATGCTTTTTTTTGTCTTGCTTTATTCATTTGTGATATTACTGCCCCACAACAATTTTATCATGAACACGAAGGTGTAAAGTTTGCCGAAACTATGGTGAAATTGAAAGGAGTAAGATAATTACAACTAAAAACAAAGAAACAGAAAGAGCTACGACGTGTTAGCTAAAGGACAGTTCTGACCATTATTTCACGGACTAGGGGATTTCCAAACTCATTTTAAAATATATAAAATAATATCATATATCGCCTAATGTGCATATCTAGAGCCATGTTCTACAACGATAATTTATCCTAATGTAAATTGGATGACCACTGTCGAAAGGTGGACGAATACGACATTGTATGAAACAGAATAGGATTGCATTTCGCTTTACACGCTGAAAGGTTTCTGTAACCAGTTATATTATTATAATTAAACAGGCACACTGCACACATCACAAAACCGAAGCAAATTTCTGTATTCGTGAATAAAAATGGTATAGTATGAAGTCATTTTCTGTCATAGGATTTGTATCGGCGAAGAGTGGTACTTCTACAATTGCACACCAAACTATTCATGTATCATATATACATAGTAATAATGTATTACAAAGACAAATGGTCTAATGGGCCAGGCCATATTTTGAGTGTCAATTGCGGCTCAATTAACGGAGTAACATGCACTATAAACATGTGCACACTGTATAAAGGGTGGTTCACATATGCCGCAGGTATACCGGCGATACGTCGCAGACATAAAATCGAGAACCCTAGCTGTAGCCTTGTCTACGACACGATGCTACCTGCGGTACTCTGCGCCATCTGTGAATATCTATCGCAGACATGTCAGCGACATCACCCTGTGACTCGGATGCTGTCGGCTACAGTACGGGAAATTTGAGTTCAGTTCAACTCTCCCGATCTGTCACAGACAGTACCCAAGTCATACGGTGTTGTCGGCGACATGTCTGCGATAGATGTTCACATTTGCCATAGGGTACCGCAGATAGTATCGTAGACACGGCTGCAGGGTTGTTGATTGCACGTCTACAATATATCGTCAGTATATCTGCGGCATATGTGAACCAGACTTTACACGGTCTGTGCATGTTTATGTTTTTTGATGCTGCAATGTGTGTTGATCTCTCAGGGATTGGGGGAGGAGGTTGGCCCCCCTTTCGTCGGCAATTTTTTAAAAAAGTAACACTTTTCGAGCACAGATACCATTTTTGCATCCGTCCTGGTCTCTTCTTAACACTTGGTATTACAGAACGCCATTTATTATATGAAAGGCGATTGTGGCAATTTATCCAAATATGTCTTTCGATTTGTGGTGGATTTAAGCAAGAGACTGAAGTTCAGATTTCATAGCGAGTACAACACTACCAGACTGGTATCGTTTGTGCCACGGCATTCTCGAAGATCTTCATTTTATCTTAAAGTTTTGATTGGTTGCTGAGCAACTCTGCCCTGTTGCAGCTCGAAACATTATTATACTTGGCTTTTATAAAAATGGCTATTTGAACAAATACATCTTTTTATTTGTAATAAGTTTAAGAAAAAACAACAGAAGACGTAATTTATTAACCGATCATAAATTAATTAGTCTGGTAACGATGACCTGATGACTACTTTCTTCTTGTTTGTGTCTTTGGGATAATTTCCCAGCTATTTGGGTTTATATTCACCATTTCCACTAAAAAGAATGTGTAATGGTCCTACGAAAAATTTCACGAAACCCAACTAACGTACCGTGTAAACTTACTGCATTTGCCGGGTTTCGAACCAACTTGTTTCTATATATTGACAGGTAATTACTACTCCAATATCAACATGTGCAAAAAGCACATACCATGCATTTGCATACCCTCAACTGACTTGTAATAAACACTTGGCAATTCACTGGAATATTGAGAATAGAATAAATCAGTTGCACGTTTATTTGAAACAAGCTCACCAATTTTTTGCTACTTTCATTCAGCATAATTTCTGTTGCTAGAATAAGAATCTGAAGAAATAAATGAACCGATACGCGAATGAACAAAGGGAATTTAGAAAACGGAAAAACGTTTGCCCAAAATTAGCTTCAGCTAAAAAAACGAACAGCTTTTTTATCTCCTAAATAACGTTTTGAATTCGGCAGTATTAGAACTAAATTTGAAGAGGCGCGGTGTACTTCATCTGGAAATATTGAATGAAGAAGGAAATGAAATACTATTAAGAGATCCAGTTGAATTGGAGTTACTCAATGTTTGGATAGTTGGTTAAGGAGTTATGTAAAAGCTCCATTCATTTGCGATATTGCTGCTCTAGAACAATTCTATCATCAACAAGAAGGCCTAAAGTCTTCCGAAGCGATGGGACATAAAAATTATTGAACATCGTGATAATACAAAACAAATTATTTTACGAATCGAAAAGTGGTACTTCTATTTTCGCACACTGTATTTGACAAGTGAAAGTTATTACCAGGAAAGGGGTCCCAATATTTGATTTTGAGTAAGTAACATGCACGGTTTTGAATTTCGCTAACCTCATCTCACGATGCTCTAAGGCAAAAATGGACTTCAAGTAGGTTTGTAAAAAAGGACCGGCGAATATTGGCCCAAATTAAATACTGTTTTCACCATAACAAACTCCTAGAGAGTCATACACGTACCATGTGCACTTCTTGTTGATTACTACAAGATATGACCTTATAAGTTATATAATTATATAATCGCATTTCAGATGGGAGTTTTTAAAGTATTCAGTTAGGGTTTTTAGGGAATTTAAAAGGTTTATAACGCTTACATGGGTAAGTTGTTTCAGTAGGGTTTTTTTTTAGGATTTTATCCAATATATGGCTTGGTAAGGTTGATTCTTTCATTGTGATTGAGCCTCAGAGTGAGAAACCATAGCATGAATGCAGAGAGAAACGCTATGACGCTTGTTAATTGTGCAAGAAACAACACTCTAGATATGCTAGATATGTTAAGAGGAGATTCATTGAAGGCTAAATTACTTTTGGTATTTTATTTGCTATAGGTGAGACAGTGGGTTGAAACCAAGTAATTATCAATATGGTTACATATAAGGTTGACCTTTCTATGAATATTGTTACTGTTACCATGGTAATAAACTATATCGCATTTAGGCTATATGATAACAACGCAAAAATTAAATGCATTTGTGTCAAAAATGTGTCATATCTTAGACTGCAGATAGTGTATAGCTCATGGCAATAGCTTTAATGATGCAAGATGTGGGGAAAAAAGCATGAGGGTTCGTTTTACCCCTCGACCGTTAATATTTGGACATGATATGGTGTCAATTCCGACTCACTTAATGAAGTAACGTGCATGTTCACAAGTTTCACTGCCTTAACTTATTTCTAGCTTTAAGGCCATGTACACGCTTTTTTCTATAAGAACAACTTAATAAGAACGAGGCTCAGATCGCCTAAAATTTAAGAACAATTTAAGAACAATCCGAACCTGGGAAGACTTGGAGCCATACCTTGCTCTTTTTTACAGCATCTTACTAACTATATAAATAAGAACAATTTAAGAACAATATAAACATCTTAATAACCGAGTGCGAGGTCTGTCCGGGAGAATATTTTGCCCGAGGTCTTTTATTGTACAGACAGACCTCGCACTCGGTTATTAAGATTTTGATTATATGGCTCATTTGTATTTATTTTTGTTTCTTTCAACATTGTTTTGAAGTCCGCTAAAGACGAAAAGTCTGTACCATAAGTTACGGACCTTAGTTTCAGCCAATCAGAGCGCGTGATTTGGTTATTGGCCCTAGAATTCAGAGTTGTCATACAATAAGAGGCTGAACTACCCAAAATAAACCTCAATGAGCCTCAGCCAATATATCTGGTTCTTATTAATCGAACAGGAACTATGAGAGGAAGAAAACTAAACGTGCTGTTAAATTGTATCTTCTATGACAGTTTTTCAAACAGGGGTGAATTGCGGCGAATACGGACGGTATATAGACTAATCTCTTTTCATGTGACGCTGCTAGATATTAGAGTAAAATGTAACTCTTAAATCAGATATTTAGTCTCTGTTTCAATAGTGACATCTGTTCTTGAGGAAAATGTGATATGTCTTGAAGATGCACATATGGAATTTGTCGGTTTTGTAACTTTTGATAAAAGTTAAACGGTTCTCATTAGGAAAATATTATTAGATGTCATGATGATCATTAAATGACATCTGAAAGTCAGTGTGTTGTCTTATCTCATTCATAATGAAAATCGGGTTATATTTTTTCCCAAAATTCCTGGAATACGATATTCATAATAATGGACAAAACAGAAAACGTGTACAGTAGCAGGTAATTGTTTGACGTGATGGTATAAAATTAATATACCAATTCCTTCAGCTTTAGCGGAAGTTATCAGTGTATCCTATTTTAAGCAAAGGTCAGACTCTTTAGAATTTTCGAAAATCAGTCGAACAGATTAGCAACGAGTGGCATTATGCAGCCAGGCAGGTCACCAGTTGTGTAAAAAACGAAATGTCTGTGAAATAGAAATGAGTTGCAGGCATCATATTCCTTTGGTGAGCGAAGTATCCTCTATACAGGCCGCGCACGAGACAAATAGTTACAAGTAATTAATATACCAACTTTTTGGAATCTATTCAAATATATTCGTTATTTGAAACGTCGGAAATTAACTGAAACTAAACATTGCACTAATAGCCCAAATTTGTGTAAAGGAATTTAAAAGGATTAATGGCGAAAGACATTGTGATATCGTATAACACTTACACGGATAACCTCAATGAGACCTTGATAGTCGTAGATGTCACGGATTGTTATTTTGCATCAAGTGAAACAAAACTGAGGGCATACGTTGAACGGAGTAGTTTCGCTTTTTCAGCAGTATGATGATTTCAGTCAGAGAGGTTAACTGTTTGTGTTAGTTTATTTCAATATAACAAATATGAGTTTAAACCCGCCTGTCATTCAACAGAATAAGCTTGCAATACGTTTACACGCTATGTTTAATAAATAAGGACAATTTTAAAAGAACAACGAGGTTCAAGTCTGGTCCGAGGGGACGGGGAGGGGACAGAAAATGGTCGCTGCCCGAACTATTAACATGTATAAAAAGTGGTACGCATATATAAATTCATAAGACAATTTATCCGATATATTTTCATTCATATGTTACGTCATTATGACGTTACAATAACGTTATAAATAAAAAAAATATGGGGTTTACATATAAAATATGTTTTGTATGAAGGAAAATCATTTGCAAATTCACATTCGATGGGGTAAAACATGTTAGTGTTCAATAAAATTCACCTTATATTAAAATAACAGTTAAACCTTAAAAACTGCTTTATTCATTATTGGAATTTGGTATGCAACTTTCATAAAACCTAACATGAAGGAGGTCGAGGGGGTGGGGCAGGGTAACAATTGTTTAAAATAAATGGTTTTATTTAGTCCAAAATGACATCTGCAGTTGTTAATTAACGTAACATCATACAAATAATATGTCATTTGACACGTCATATGATGTCGCAAATCCAACATCTTTGATTTTACCAAAAAGTATTGTGCAATACGTATGGCGTTGCAAATTGTACTGGCCAAATTGAGTCATCTCCACCCAAATTTATTGGCCTATAATGTGCATACAATAATATGCGAAACCCGTCAGAAAACGGTAAATAATTACAATGCGCAAATTTTGACAAAGGTGCATTTAGCAAACCGGCACCATCAAAACAAGAGATACCCTAATCAAAACATTTTTCTTAAATCGAATTGGCGAATATTGCTTCAATTTCAAGAAAATTCTTTTCACATGAAATCAGCGCGATGGAGTTAAGAACAATGAGGCTTAGCCAAAGGTTACCGGTTCTAATGTTTAAAATAATGTAATGAAATGAAGAAAGATTAGTTCTAACTTGATTGGCTATTCTAGTATTGCCATTTCATTTTATTTTTTCTCTTTTATTTTCTCTTTGTTTTGCCTTAGCTTTATTGCAAACCCTGTTTACAAAATAGTACTTACTCAGTTACTTAGTTACTTAGTTGCTCGGCTCGATTATCTTTTTAGTTATTTCTGAGTAACCTTTAACTGAATATCCTGTCTTTTTTTGGCTCATTTTTATCCACCAAGAAATCGACACTAATTGGAAGGGTGCCACGTTTTCAATCATCCTGAAGATAATTGAGTGATGATAGCAAGAAAGCAGCAATGGTCAAGTTATCGGATCATTCCATATGTCCTTTAAGGAATTCACATCCTCTGCAGCTGTGGCGGAAGAGTATCGTGGTCAAGGTAATCATATATGGGTGGATAAGTGAGATGCAGTTTAGTTAGTACCTGGTTCCAGCTGGAGTGATTTCGCATTGCACTCCTTTAACTATGGACATTAAAATTGTCCTATTCTGTGTGGCTACTTTATTATTGCTGTGTTGTTGTGATACTGACGCCTGCTGCAGAAGGCGCAGGCGTAGAAGACCCAGTCCTAGTCCGCGTAAGTATTGTCACTTTCTTGTTTCTCTTGTTTCTCTCTTAAACATCTTCTTTATTCATTTAGGTACTTGTAAGTGCGTGCTCTTATTATTCAAATCTAGAAAAGTGCAGCAATCGGAGCACAAATGTAAGTCTCCAACTTTGGAGTATAGAAGTAATTAGAACATTGACCAAATAACTAATTTTGCAAGGCATTACGAGAATTCGTTCCTTCTGAACGAGTTTTTGCGATAATCGCGAGTTTTCGGATGGCGCGAGTTTTCGTTATGTTTTAGTGGTGAGATTTCGCTCATTAGCAAGACATTAGTTATGTGAAATTTCGTAATAAAACTCGTTGCTCCGAAGTTTCGTGAAGTTTCGCTAATTTCCATGGAAATCTCGCGAAAACTTGCAAAAGCTCGCGAAGTTTCGAAGCGTTTCTTTTTGGCACTATTGTATTATATATACAATGATCCATATATTTTATGTAATATTTTATATCCTGATGTAAAACTGATAGCGCCATCAATCTCTAGTAATAAAGGAATATTGTTTTGTATTATGTTTGTACACAATTGTGAACTGGGCACGCTAATGAGCTTCTAGAGAAAAATGGCGCTTTACTACTTGTTAAAGAAATGATTATTTTAAAAAGGCTTAAATACTAAAAGATCTTATGAAGTGGGTTGGAGTTATTCCCAAGGTGAATAGTTTTACGATGATCATGAAACAACGCACATGTGTGTCAAGTGACGGTCTTCAATTTTTGGCAAATCAATAATCTTTCAAGAGTTTTCAAGATAATCTGTCACATTTATTCAACTGGAAAATCGTATTCAACTTTAACAAAGGAGGAAATACGTTTGAGAAACCGACGAATTGTGAGCTCATTGCAAATTATTGCTCGTGATCTTCCCAATGGATTTAATATGTAACACAAGTGGAATTTTGATCCTTTGACTCAAGAAGTTTATTTTGTGATCGTTTTTGACTGTTCGGAATTATCGCTTCACTTATGCTTTCTTGTGGCTTTATAAGAAAAGGGGTCTATATATTATATCAGTCCTTCTTGTGAACAAATCCTCACAAAATGAGCTTCTGCTTCCTCTTTGAGAACAGATAGTGTTTGAATCTGTAAGGAAAAATCGATCTTTAAGAATGTCTCCCGGGCTGAAAGATTCTTTTTTCTGATCCCACGTTTTAGATGCCTGGGGATAGAAAATCAAGAAAAGAAGTAATTGTGTTTTCTGTTTCAAAAGCTAAGTGGTGTCGAAAAAGAAAGAAATCGACAAATTAAACTAGCCATCCAACCAATGGATACACACATGAAATTACAGGCACACATATCTATGTATGTATGTATGTATGCATGTATTCATAATTAATTAATTAATCAATCATCAATTAATCAATCAATCAATCAGTCACTGATGCAATTACAAGCAGAGACATGTTCGCACGTGCAGGCATTCTGAAAGCACGCGGGGTGTATGGTAATTATATAAATACAATTTTGTTGTGAATTTAATTCCTTTTTCTTAAATTAAGACGATTTAAAACACATGTCAGTAAAATAAACGAATTACCCATGAACAGTAACACACTCCCTTATCCGTTATGACATTATCCGAGTGTTGATTAACCGGGATTATCCGATATTAGGGCATGGTGGATGGTCGAAATGGTCTGGATGGTCCTCGGCGTATTCCTGTCGGGTATGGAGATACCGATACAGATACTGCAACAATCCGCCCCCTGCACACGGAGGGCGTTCCTGCGGTGGTAGTAGCACAGACAAGACTGATTGTAACGAGTGTCTTACCAATTACGGAGGCTGTGGCGGAGGCTCCAGCAGCCGTGCAAAGTGTGTGAATTATAATGGGGGTTATTATTGCCATTGTAAACATGGTTACACCGGTGACGGAAAAAATTGTCGTCGTAAGTATCTACGCCCGATATAGCTTATGTAAAAAGTCATCTGAGCTTTACTTGTATTTCATTTGATAGGCCTCTTTAACTAACTAATAGCATGGGGTACGGACAATCTCGAGTTCTTTTAGGCCTTTGGCGAAGAACGAAGGGTTCTGGAATAAAGCACGAGCCAATCCACGATCTGCGGAGTACCGCAGGCCTAAAATAACGTGGGCTCTGGGAACGAGATTGGGGGCACGGATTCCTTTCATAGTTGCTGGTATAAAACAATTTTACAATCAAAAACTGAAGAAGTACTTATGGACCGGATAAATGCACTGTAGCTCATTTCTATGTCCTATTTATCTCATTGACAAAGAAATATTGTCAAACGATAACCTATGATTTGATATTATGCAGCTATTTTATAAAGCAGTTCAACGTTTTCTGTCACTCGAATCCTCTGAATACTATTCATCTCACACACTGCCCAGAATGAACTCTGATAATGAATCAAAATACGCATTCCACATCTTCACAATTTTGTCCGGTAGCATGTTCCCACGTCGCGATATAATACTAATGTACTAAAGTATTAGCCGTCTTTATAATGTGTTAAAAACTGGTCACTATAAACCTAAGAAATTGCATGGACTTTCTTTCTCTTATACGTTGCCATTCGATCCAAATTTTCCACGCTTTCATTGGCTAGACGACCAATACGTCATCTACAAATAACTAGTTGACTTATTATCACAAGATATTGTGGTTTTCTTCCTTTTACATAAGAAAATAATAGCTTGCTCGTAGTTGATATTTAGCTCGACCGTCCTGGACAATATGGTTATCAAAAATGTTTTTGGGTTTCCGTAGGGAACTGAATACCTTAAAATCCCCCCTTTAATGCGCCGGGGGCGGGCGGGGGGCGCGCGGGGGGGGGGGGGGGGGGCGGGCGGGGGGGGGG
>JANVCJ010111604.1:0-16913 GCA_026413505.1 Epizoanthus ramosus
CAATATATATACATCTTTTGTTTTCTCTATTGTTTGACTGTGTGAACAATAGGTGCAAACAAAGGATATATATATATTCTAGTAGCAATATTTTTGCAAACGAGTGTATATATATATATATATATATATCTGTTTTCTAATCATGTGTCTTGTAATAGCCATATCAGCTTTGTAATATCATTGCTGTGAAATGCCTTTAGAAATGAAATGAAATGCCTAATCCTTATAAGCCCCATGGTTTCTTTCGGGCTTCCTCGCCACTATTACTTATATATGTTTATCGTCATGCATGTAAAGAATTGTGGCAAACAAATAAAACTCAAAACTCAAAAACTCAAGTGTTACCTTTACCCATTTGAGAGGGGGGGGGGAGGAGTGGGAGCAGCTCATTTAATAAAATTACATTAACCAATTGTCTGCTACCATATAGCTTCCTTTAATCCTTGACTAGAGCATATCTGTACTTTACTCTTAAAACAGTTCTTTTCCACAGATTAAAGAAACGCGGTCTTCGAGTCTGATGATCGACTTCTTAATATTTGAAACAGCAAGGATTTTGTGCAGGAAGCAATCAAAATCCCCTTTTCTAAATTTCATTTTAGTCATTTTTGAGCGGTTAATAAGTAGTGACGTCACAAGAAGATAGCCAGCGCCCCTTTTGTTTAGACACAATGCAGGTTGACATTCTGGGCGCCAGTAGATTGCTCGAAATCGGCGACCTTAGTAGCTAGCTGGCCACAGTCCTTGCAATTTGAATCTAAATTCTTTCCATTTATATTTCGTTAATCTAGGTAAATCTGTCTTTTAGCAGAGGGCACCTTATAATCTATTTCAGTATACAGAACAGTTTCTGTTGGAACTGAGTTTAACCACATATTTTTAGAAGATCTGTTTGTACCAAGGTTCTTTGGAAGTATAATTGAATTTCTTGCTCCGCAACAAATTCAGTAAGGAAAATTATATTTGTCACACTGCATTGATTCTCGTGTTTCCAACAGTCTAAAATCTCCTGTGGACTATGATGATAAAGAAGCACTACAGTATTGTTAAGATCTAAGAAATAGAAATGCCAACAAAGTATCTTGGCATGGCGACTGTACCACATCAGTATCCAAATTGGTGTTTTCTTGACTCAGACTCACGACTGATTCCAAACAGGGAACTACAGTGATGCCTTATTTGGAATAAGAAAGATCTTCAGTTGAAAGAGCACTTTTTCGTTTGAGGAGTTGCAACTCGACAAACCAGCACTTAAAAAACTGTAAGTACTCGAACGAATCTTTGTCCCCTATTAAACAACGAATTACCTTTATTGCAACAGATAACATGTCTAAATGATAAACTGGCTTTGCAGTATTACAAAATCGACTTAGTATGAATACAGTAATCATTAGGCACAAATTGTTTTCTTACTTAGCTGTCATCGAGGAGTTGACAACTAGTCTTGGTAGAACTTGGCCGCAACCAATGGTATGATTTCTCCAGTCTACTATCACATATTTAAAGGAAATATATCCTGAAGCAAAATGTGGTTTCCACATAAACCATCCGAGGAACTATTCAGCATTCATTCGCAAATATTATACTTAAATACTTTGTTTAAAGTTCAATAAGAAAGATCAACGATTTGTCCGCCATCTTGAAAATATCTTGGCCGTGTCATCCGGGGAAACTAGTGCGGAATTAAATTCTAGTATAGTGCCAGTCCCCCAAAGTTGACGAAGGAAATATCGATATTCGGTGCACATCTTTTCCAATTAACTTTGTCAGTTAAAAAGAATAGTTTTCCAGACAAACACCAATTTTATACAGCTAGGTTTACACCTTTGCCGTCATTATTTATTATTGTATCTTCCTTCTAGCAAAATACATTTCAGAAGAATTAATTGTACAAAAAAATAAGAATCTGGGAATGAATAATATACTTACAGCATTCGTGAAGATGCCAGCTGGAACATTGGGCATAACATATCTCGTCAGCGCTTTTGCCTGCCTCCTAGATGAGAAATGATTCAGGTCGGTTAGTGATTGCTGTTGTTCCAGAACCAGTGCTCAAAATAACGGCCGGTCAACGGACATGCGACAATGGCCGGCCAGAATGGCTTTATGACCGGACAAATCCTTCCACCTGCCAGCTTTCATGCCAACATGACCGGCCACCTTCCAGAAATTATTTTGAGTCCTGAGAATACTCTATACCTGGACTCAAATAATCTTCCCGTCGTCCGACTAGATAATGGCAAGTTTGGAATTTCTCTTTCTGTCCAAACATAAGTTAAACTTATTAGTCCTGAGATTATCTTTATATACAATTTGCAAGGGGGTTTGAGGGATCTAGCAAACGGTGTTTTTAATATCTGGAGTAATTATACAGGGGTTTTTCAGCTACCTTACAAGGGTTCAGCAGTTGAGGGACTTATCCAGACCGCTGAATTAATGTGGTTCACAACAGTTCTGTCTGAGACGTTGAGTAGTGCCCTCAGTATACAGACCACAACACAGGCATTAGCCTACTCCTAACAACAAGTGTGTGGGTTTTTTTAAGTCCCCCGATAGAACGTCGAGAGACTAGACCAACGGCTTAATGTCCCTGTCCATGGATAATTTACTCTAGAATGAGGTCGGAATTTCTTCATTCGGCAGCACATCTACCCCAAATTACAGTGAGTATTGCGACCAGTTGGTCACCAATGTGACCAGATTTTGAGAGTTGGTCGCCATTTGGTGACTAAATCCTGCAAAAAAATGCGATCAACGGCTGTACGGGCCAACCACATTTGTGATGCCATCTTGCTTTGGTGGCCTTATGCAACAGTGCACATCTTCGAAACATGTGGGTGATTTTAAGCCATTTAACTTTTAAAACAAAACAAAACCATACTTCTTTACTCGCTGTTCTCCTTATGTTTTTTCTAGTATAAAGTTTACAAACCCTTGTTCATGAGAAATTTTCTTTGCTAAGTTCATAACAAATCCTACAGGCCGAGTCGACTGTTGTTGCTGCGAGACTGGTACGAAAATTTCAACATGGCGGTTCGGTAGACAAGATTGATTTGTGCATGTAATATGTCTGGAGTAAGGCAAAAAGATAATCACAAACTTGTACATATTTCATAGGTAAAGAAGTGCATACATTTGAGTTTGTGTTGCTGGTAGATGTCGACACCCATTGCAAAGAGCATTACATGAGCACGAATGCGGACGATATAAATACGCAAGTATTACAGGAAATGGAGTTATAGATTATCCAACAAGGTGATAGGTGTTTGCCATTTCTGCCGAGGTTGCACCTCTTTTGATTTCTCCCCAGCACACAAATCAAAATAACTTTAGTTTGAACAAAAGGACAAAAGGACATCATTTCCTGATGATCATACCTCATCTTGAACACCTGCTTGTGAGCACAATCTGTTTCCGTCAGTGATACAAATGATCATAGCAGGCTCACAGTAGAATGGGTTCCGTCCCTGAAACCAAATACAAAGATGTTAAAATGATTATAAGTCAAGATAACAACTTATCCATTTATGCACTGAAATAATGACCAGTATTTCATATACTCTGAGGTCCCGAATAACAGTATAGAGCGGAATAATGGTACAGGGTGGAAAAACCTTCCAAAATTGAAGAGTCTAGTGCAAAAACGACGTAAGTGACTTTGTATGAAAAACTAATTTCTCCCAAGTATTATAAAGAGAATATAGGGATAACTTAGGGAGAACTGAGATCTTCATCAACAGTCACTTACGCCATTTTTGCACTAGTGTCTTCAATTATTAATAATAGTATAGGTCGGAATAATAGTACAGTGTAGAAAAGTCCAATAAATACTTGTTCGATATCAAAAAAGTCATCTCTTGCATTGTGCAATGGTCGGGGATACCTAAATTCTGTACTCTCGCTCTTTACGTTCTTCAACAACAGAAAAAAGTAGTGAACAGCTTTACTCTTGTATGACTGCTGGCTCACCACATGTTTCTTGTGTTTAGAATCCCAGAGTTTCTCCTTTCCCTTTTCCTCGGCTTCACTCTTATATTTGAGACACAATTTAGCGAGATTATCTTTCTAAGGCTGTACTTTTCGTGTTTGGCAACAAAAGGGTCACTCATGACGACCAATGGCCGACATGAAGACCACGTAGCAACGCACATTCATTCATTTGTCTCGATCTCATGCAGCTGGCCATGTGGGCTCTGGGAACAAGAGAGGCAAAAAATGGCGATTGCTGGGAAATTTTGGCATTCTGTTGTGCTGCAACTTTATGAAAACACAATCAGTTTCAAGTTTATTTTTCGTGCAAAATGGCAACTGTTTGAAAAGTAAGGTTTTAATAATCGTACAGGCCCGAATAAGCTTCGTATAGAGCGGTAAATGTCGATTATTAATAATCGTACAGTCCTGAATTATGCTGTATAGAGTGGATTTTTTTCTCAAAAATAATAATCGTATACATACGATTATTTAGGACTTCAGAGTATCAGCTACAGAGTTTAAATTATCAAAAATTTGCAGTACATGTAGCTAAATAGTGCTACTCTGTTTATTTTATCTCTGCATATTTATTTTAATTTTATTTAGAGGCTTTCATCAGACTTACCGATTAAATGATTAAAAATAAAATATAAAAATCAATGACACAAAATAAATATGTAATTATACACAAAATACAAGGTATGGTAAGTGTGATGTGGAGCGAGCGAATGGACACTAGGTCCCGACGAGGCTGACAAATACAAATTACAAATACAAAATATGTATATATGTAGTCAGAAGTGATAAAATTTATTATCCAATAAGAATTGAATATCTAATAAAACAGCAAAGATAAGCAAATTTCATTGATCATTTTTCTCCCCCAAATCACTGCCAGCAGGCAAAATTGATCTATACTACATATGTATATATGTACAGTGGCTAGGCCAGTGTAATACCATACATTAAAAAAAAATATGTCATAAAAAAGATTGCCATTTTAATATGCAATTTTCATAAAATGACATCTGTTTTCAGTGTAAAGCATTTCTTTCTCTAATACAAAAGACCTATACTCGCCATTCCATAGTTGTCAATCCCCGACTGCAAGCGATACAAGTTCAGCAGATCAAATGCCTCTTTCAATGAAGCACCAAGAGTAGAAAGACCATTCGCCTGAAGATTTTTCAACGCTGTCATAAATGTTGCTTGATTTTCTTTCCAACCAGCCTAAAAACAGAACAGTAGATTACAATTTGATACCTCTCTCATTGACAACAGCTGCTTCTGTAGTAATAACATTCAAATATAAAAAGGATCTAATTTCACTCTTTCTAGCTGACTAAAATTTTAGCACCAATTCTATAGTGTAAGATTCTGACCAGAAACAATTTACTATACCTTCTCACAGAAAATTATGGTAACACTATGAAATGAATGCAAAAATGAAACTTCACAATTAATGTTTGACCATTAACTTCTTGGAGACAATTTATTTTGTCAAAACAATTTCCTTTTAAAAATTATTTCCATTTTGCCTTCCCATTCAAATTAATTTAAAATGCATTAATTAATTTAATGGGGGTATTAACAAAATGCAGTGTAATTTCACATAATAAGGTAATGCCATTGCTATCTTTCTTGTTGATGAGAAAACAATGTTCTTACTTGACCCTATAGCACAGCATAAAAATGTCAAAAAATAAATGGAAGTGCATACATGTATATAGTGTGTCCCACGTAATTATTCAGTGTACTTTACAGTGATATAAGTATGCACTAATGGCTGCCAGTGACAGTATACATGTAAATGCAGACCATTTTCATGTGAGCTGGTCCAGAAGTTTGTTTTTTCTTATGGATTTTCATATGATAAAAAGAAACTTACATGGCTGTTTGAAGATACGGTTTTTACCTTCTCATGTCAAATGTTGTAACACATTCGTTCGCTGTGCTCACTCGTGTGTTACTACATTTGACACTCGAAGATAAAAGCCATATCTTCGCACAGCCATGTAAGATCCTCTATATAGGTTCATTATAGCTTGGACGAGTCATGAAATAAACTAGTAAATGGCTGCAAGCATTGAACACAATTGGCATAAATGTACTTCACATAAAAATATGAATTACCATCATATAGAAATTAATTCCTCCAACTACCAAGTCAGTTAATTTCAGTGTATTAAACATATATAAATTTTAAGACACAGATTACAGTGAGAATTCTTATTAAATTTCAAATTCTGAACTGTTTAGAGTGTAAACTTTATTTTGCAATGGTCGTGAAATAGGATTCATTTCTGGAATTTCAAGACAACCAATGAATATTTTCACAATAATGAAATTTTTTGTGCAGAGGTTCAAACCATTGCAGGAAGTTACAGTTACAGTTGTGGCCCATTATTGATAAACTCTTGTAACCAGGTGCTTCTGCATCAGTCAATTTCAGGACTCAAGTATGATATCCAAATATCTAGAATCTCAATTTATAATGGTACAGAAAGAAATACATGCTGTCTCATACGTTGGCAGCAATATTAAAGTGTTCAAAAATAATTATGCAACCATAATTTGCCTATCAATAAATTTGTCATAGATTATCATAATTAACACACATGAAATTTGAATCTGTACAGAGTGAGATACCAAACTTTGAACAACAATGGACTGTTGCCAATTTCTCTTGCATATAAAAGATAACAATGAAAGACGATGTAATACGTGTGTTATTCCATCAATCACAACATATACCCATCATGCATTGCGGCGACTACATGACGAAACAAAAGGAAAGGACGAAAATCTGCCCCAAAAATAAACACAAAATCTTTAAATTCTTGCACACAACTTGAATGCACCTAAATTAAGGATATATGCCCGTTTCTGCACATGACTTAGCCGCACAGAGCCTAAAAAGCCGATCATATACATCGCGCATATATGCCTTGGTCATGCTCACAAACCCGTCTCACCTTGACTGCACCAGGCGGCTCGTCGAACGTCACCAACATGTATCGATCAGTTCGATGTGACTGATCTCTCTGTCGGAGCTATATGGATGGAATTTTACCACAGAGATACGTTAAGGGAAGAATGATTAATGCTCACAAAACCAAGAAATCCAATCTTAGTACCTTAGTAAAGCTTTCCACGGCATTTTTCGCGACATCAAGTAGAGTGGTGCCCAGAGACGTTCTCTGGTTCATTGACCCAGACGTATCGACAAGAAAAACTATAATCACCATCTTATAGAGGGGCGTTTTAGGGGTTGATTTAGCCCATAAAATAAAATTTCAACCTTCGCAGTTTTCGACAACAAGCCTTTTTCTTCTCCCACAATTTCATGGCGCCCTTCCTCGTTAGCTGCTTGGGCGCAGCTAAACTCCTCCACGATGCCGCGGACCACGTGACTTTTCCGCTCAAACGCCATTGGTTAACATTTCTAAGTAACCCATAATATGCTATTTCTTTAGCGAAAATGAAAATTCTTTGTTCGAGAACAACGTGGCTGTTGAAGAGGACGGAGTTTATGGTAGGTTTGTGAACAGTAAAAGATGTGATACTTTCTTTTCTCAGATGCACGATTTAAAGGATTTTCAGACATGTTTATCCATCGATTAAAAGAAATCCTAAATATTCGTGTCGTGTCTTATTTATAATTGATTGGCAGTTTTGGTTGACGTGATCGCTGTTGTTTCTAAGCAGTGGCCAGTACGCCATCGGAAGGCATCATGTACGTCCCCACTTGATGTTGTGTTCGCTTTTGACCCCTCATTGTTTTATGTGAAAGATTTAACTTATCGGCTAATAAAATTATTAGACAACGAATTAAGTTATATATCAAGTGAAATCCTGATATGGCGTGTTCTTTGCGAATTTTCATGCTGAAATTAGTGTCGAGTGAAGATCGAGAAAGAGAGTTCATTTTCGATTATAATCATAATGGCGGGTTCAACGAATGTCGGGTGGCGACAAACTTCGGTCCTAATTCCAATGATAATGCTAAATAAAACGTAGAGTGACATTCGATGTTTCATAATGAATAATTGGGACTACTAGTGTTAAACATGTCTTCGTTTATTAACTCGACTATAAGCACTTGTGACCGCCACGACAAATCGATTTCCTTACTGGTCACGTGACCAATATTTCTATAATCTAGGCGCAGGAATTACCATATTTATTGATATCCTAGTTCTTTTCAAAAATAACTTGACCTTTCACACCCTTGAGCTAGATATATAGATTCTAATCATTAGTTATCAATACAAAAATAGATATAAAAAATGTCAACACAATGAGTCAGAGTAAAACTAAAAGGTTCTACTCATGAACACTATAAATTCAGGCATAAACGCTTTAAATGCAAGAGATATAACCATGAGACATGCCACGATTAATTAGTTTCAGAATTTAGGATTTTTCCCGATACGATGTATGAAAAGTAGCACACAGAACGTATGAGGTTTATCTCGTTATTTATTATCTAGCAGGGGAAAACAGTGATAGTTGCCCCCAAATAAAACAAGAAAAGAATAATAAAAACATTTTAGAATATATCCTTGCTTACTTACCCATTTGGGAAATTTAGGCAGATAGTACCTATGTATAAACCTTGCCTAGCTCCCTGAAACAGTTGCAATATAAATGTCAGAGCAGTAAAATTCCCTACAGTAGCATATCATATATGCCTTTGGCATCCCCTCCCCCCTCTTACCATAAAGAAATTGCTAGCTGTGGCCATGTCAATAATTGATGACTAATTAGCAAACAAACCATTGTTCTATATATAGAAAATGTTGTAACTGCTGACATCAAAGTGTTGGCTCATGTGACATGCTGGTATGCCAGCTATCTTATTTAGTAAACCCATACTAATATTTACCCTGAGGTGTTGATGTCGGTATTTTTCAGAAATTTTCCATTGTAGCCTTTGCATTTCCAATACACAGAAAATGCCATGATAACTGGCAGTAAAATTGATCTAGTTCATAATTTTCTTCCAATTTTCTCACCAGAAGATTGTGGTTTGGTAAACTACCAAGAGTTAGTTCAGGTCCAGATTCTAAACAGAACAACTGCAACTATACACTCCATGTTGTTGAGTCATAAGAAATGTTTTGATGCATTATTATATTCTCCTTGAACAGTTGCCTATTAATGTTTATTAGTAATTACTAATAACAAGTCATTCATTTGTTGAAAATGCAATTGGGTTCTAAAATAGTGATCTAATGTTAAAATTTGTTATATTTATGATTAAAATATACTATGAATTTTTTTTGTGCCTTCTGTGTCCATCACCATTATTCAGAATAATTTTACTCTGATGAAGAACACAGATTGAGAAGGTGCCAAAAATATGTTACTTTACCAAACTGTAATGCAAATTTCACAAGATCATTCCAGCTCCCTGAGGAAGAAAAATATGATTGCCCTGCCGCATTTTGTCTCGTTAATAAATTCAACAAAATATTCAAACTTTGCCCTGTCATGCTCAATGAACTGGCACAACAGAAACTTTACGGTACCGGTAGCATATTTAATAGTACATTTTAATCATGTTGCAACAATTTTTTAGTGATAGATTTAGTTAGAATACAACTTGCTTTTTAACAAAATAATGATGAGCAGTGACAAACAGTATTCACAAGTTATATATCCCCGGGGGCCCGGGGAGGGGGTACTCCCATATGTTGACTAAATGGGGAGGCTCCGCCCGAAAGGGGTACCTTTTTCAGGCTGGAGGTATATGGGAGGGTGGGCATTTCGTGCTCGAGGTATTTGAAAGGGTCAGGAAATTTGTTGTTTTGGTATAAAAAAGGGTATGTTTAAATTTATTTATTTATTTTATTATTTGAGGTATAGAAAAGGGTCCCGTATATTTTAAAGGGTCACCTTTTTGGCTAAAAGTGGTATATAAATTGGTAAGGGGTCCAGACTCTGGACGGATCCCCCCCCCCTTTATAAAGACTTATGGAGTACCCCCCATGAAATATTTAAAGAATGATGAAATTGACGCTGTTATTTTAGGCCACAACATCCAGAAGAAGATTTTGAAGAAGAGGCAATGATTGATGATGATGCTGAACTGACAATGAATAAAGTGGAGGAGGAGCTGATGGTAAGAACTTCGTGGGACTTTATAATCAGTACTCAGGGACTACGGAGCTAGGGTGCTAATACCCCCCCCCCCCTAATAATTTTGCTGTATGTAAAAAACCTAACAAATGGAAATAAAAATTAAATGCTATTTTATCAGTATCGTTAAGATTAGAAGCTTTTCCTGCCATTTCAGAAGCTCTAAATTTAAGAATTTCCCAGGGGAGCATGCTCCCAGACCCCCCTAGTAGCTATAGCCTCCTTCACATACATGTACTTGTACATTCATTGGACGTACCATATGCCATGCTTGTATGCTTTGTTTCCTGCTCCAGTAATTAATATACAGGTATATATAATGCCTGCTGAAAACAAGCAACACATTTGTTTTCTCATTTAATTAACTCACCAATCACAGTGGACCTAAGAAATACTGGCAGGTTGACCTTCACCTTGGTTTCATTTTGAGCATTAATAAATTGGTAAACAAACAAATGTAACAAACAAGTTACAAGTCACCTGAAGTATAAACCCAGTTTAAGTAAGAATTTTCATTCATAAGCAGACCATATCATTTACTCACCCAGAACATACTACAGTACTAGGAACTGATAAATTATTTTTATTTGCTAGATTTAAAATCTATGTAAGGAAATTTTACAAACAAAACTTAGTTATGAAAATATTTTAGGTAACAACTGCCGATAAAAACTAATTTAACAGTCAGCCAACAGTTTTATAAAAGAAATTCAAATTCTGCAACTGCAAAAACAATAATAGTGACATGTATTTATTTATTTATATATTATAATCCACAAAGGTTTCCCCATACACTTGAATATGTAACATCAGTTCCAGCAGATAAATTGTTATCCAGCAGATAAAATGGAGTAAGTAGTTAACACTTACATGTATCTGCTGGATAAGGATTTATCCACTGGATAGCACAATTAATTCACTGTTTGAACTACTGGCCATGGGGCCAGAGCAGCTGAAATTCAAGCTAAACATAATTTTTATGGTACAATTGTAGTATGAGACACTGTATCGTATAATTATTTTGAAGGATGAACAATTAACATCCATATCAGTCATCGGTAATCAATTCCAATTTTCACTGTTAAATTTGAAACAGACATCTAAGAGATTATTATTATTATGCATATAAGAAATCAATACAAAAAACCCTTTCATACAGGTATGTATAATTATACGTAATTCCAGTTTAACCTTGCACCTTTATGAAAGACTGAAAAAGATATTAGTGAAAGACAGGAGAAGACAAGCATGGAGCCCGGTCATAAAAAAATCGGAAAGTATTTGAAAAATATTCATAACTTTCTGTCAAAAAATCTTTGGAAGACTTTGGATCTTTTAAAGCTTTTGGAAAATCTTTCGAACGTTTGAACCAGTATATACAGTAGCACTGACAGTATTAATTAAAGATTGTGAATTTGCCACTCTTGTTTTCTTGTTTATACAGTTAACTGTTTTATTTGGAAATTAAACTCATACATGTAGCATATGATTTCAGGAGGAAGATGATCAAGAAATTGAAGAAGATGAATCTTACCTAGACCTTGCAGGGATGAAACAGCAATCACAACTTGCTGTAAGTATTTACATGTACAATCTCAACCCAGGGGGGGGGGGGCTCCCATAGTGGACATGACAGGGATGACCATCGTACCTTTTAGGGGTTTAAAAATTGTAGGTTGCGGTACCACTTAGGGTGTTAGAGATACAAATTCATGAGCATTTGTATTAAAAAAGGTATCTCGTAATACCCACATCAGGATGAAACTTTTTTCAGAAAAGTGTCAAAGTAGAAGAACTCAATATGAACTTATTTGTCTTAATAAAATGTTTACTGATATATCATTTTTATATATTTATTGTATATTCCTATCTATGGTACCTTTTAGGGGAATTAATGAGCTCGAGGCACACCCATACTACATGTACTGTCAGTACTACCTTTTAAGGGGTTCTTTGAAAACATTCGATGATCATCCCCGTCATGTCCAGTATGGGAGTCCCCCCCCTGTAGTCTCAAACATAATCAAATATAATAATAATAATAATAATAGACTTCTAAAGCACTTATACAAAAACAGTCCTAAGCGCTGTAAACTCTCCATTGCATAATTACTATAATAACTTAATAACTATCAAATATGGCTTATACTCTGGCATTAAAGTGCTGTACCTCTGTGTATCATGTGTACATGTATATATTTCCAAGGGAATCTTGGTGTGAGTAGACTGGTATGAGTCAGTGTACAATACGACAGTAAGAAGGAAAGGAAAAAGACTTGTGTGTATGGCAATAAATTTGCGACACTGTGACCACTGCCAGCAGTTCCATCAGTCAAGATACATGTAGCAGAGTAGCAAGTAGTGTAAAGTTAAAGCAATCAATTTATTATGACAAGAGTGATCAAATCGAGTGGAATAACTGTTTTCTTAATTAATATACAGTTGTACTGTATTTATACACTGGATATTTTATTACATTGCTTTTTTTAATAGTTTGTATGCATTAAAACACTAGGAAGGGGCAAGCAGCTCTCATCATTTTCGCTCAGTGTGGCACCAAATTAAGTGAAAATGATATATTTAATATGTGAATAATTGGACTTAGAAGCTAAGGATCGGTTGGCAATGATGAAGTTTGTTTAGATGTCATTCAGAAATGAACGTTTTATAAATAGAAACATTTGCAAGTACTTGGAATGGAATGTAAACAACCAATTGATCAATTGTGACTTAATTGGCAGTTGCAGAAACTACAAGCTGATTATCGACTTCAGGGAATAGTTTGTTATGTACACATGTACTTCGTTTGTTGATAAAATTCAATTGACCTGGCTTCCTTAATTATCCATCTTCACTGTTGCTAATAGTGGCAGATGATTATATATTACACTGACAAACAACACTTATTGTTCAAAATCGGTTTCCTCTGAACATTCAGTAAAATAATTAATGTGTGAACGTGCTGGCATCTTGTACGAGCACTGGATGAATGAGTAGTTATTGTATGACACATTTATGACCAATGATAGACTTACTTTATTAATTACTAAACTATATGTTGTACTCCACAAGGGGAAAAATAAAGGATTTGTTGTTTGTTGTTGTCGACTTGATGCTTGTTCAGTAATAAGTAAAAACTCAGAAATTGCTTAAACTTGCAAATTTGCTTAGACTATTAACCATAATAAGTAAGGTGAAACCCATTGTTGTTTTTCAATTTGGAAATTAAGGAATAACACCAACGTTTCATTGTTTAACCTGTATTAAACAGGGTTTTTTCCAGTCAAATGGGGTTTTAGAATGTGTGCCATACTTAAAATAAAGACTTCAAGAGTGTTCAAAACATTAATGGAATATTGCATTGATTACCTACTAACTTGTTTATATAATTATTGTCTGTACTATAGGACATGTCAGAGAGTAAACCTGACTCAGTCATGGAGTCAACTATCGATGCTGCAGAGTGGAAGCTAGAAGTTGAGAGAGTTTTACCACTCTTAAAAGTACACATCAGAACTGATAACAAGGTATGCATGAATACTAATAATATATATGTACATGTACATGTATCAGTGGTTGACCAACACCGATATACCGGGATAATTTTACAATTCGCCAATATTCTGTTAAATCTCAAAGTGCTCCGAAAAGCAACTCAACTCTCAAGATCCGCTATGCACCCTTTCTCTCTTGTCTCCAGTCTCCTTCCTTCACCCGTCTTTAGCACAGCTGCAATGCCAGCCAGTCATGAATAATGCACAAATCACAAAGAATCTTCTGTAGAGGAGAGAGGAGTATCGACAATCTACTTTCAGTACCATGTAATTCTTGACTAATGAACTGGTGGTGTGTGATCAATCACTTATAATCAAATTGTTTGCAGGACTGGAGAACACATTACGAACAGATGCAGCAGCATAGTGAAGGAATTAAGAGTTCTTTAACTGAAACAAAGGTAAAAACAGTATCCTGAAGATTATAAAAGGGCCCATTCACATATCTTGTTGCTGCGTAACGACTTATGCTACATGGATTGTAATTTTACTTCCGGCCCCACAGCCGTTTCAAACACATTTTTGAAACCTGTCTTTAACATTTTCAAAATGTGAAGCATATTTTATAAATTTTATACTACAAAAAGTTGAAGATTTCTTTTTTCTACAGTTCGCAATTAGCTGCCTCCACTAAAAATAATAATAATAATAATAAAAACGGTTTTTTGTACGCATTTAACTATGCCTCAATGCGTTTACAATATTAAGAACCAGATTGAAATCAAAAACAAATTCTAATTGGTACAATAGTGCCTCTTGAATAAAAAGGTCTTGAGATTTGACTTAAAAGTTTGAATGTTTGAAGAACGCTTTAACGATTCAGGTAGCGAGTTCCATAATGTCATCAACAACTGCTAAAATAAAGTGGGATCCGCGACTATTTTCATCTGCTAGGAATAAATACTGAGTATTAAATGTTTAAACATGTTGAACAGATAACAGTCTAGCCATGCCGTGACCTTCAATACGTCACTTGTATATCACAACGTGAACGAACAATTTGATAAAGTTATGGAAACATATTGTTTGTCTGATAAATTCACTTTTCGGTTGTTTTAACACATGAAGTCTTGAAACTGAAAGTAAGGTCTACATGTACATGCAGCAAGCCCACATTTTAAATCCAGGTTTTTTCTGAAAACAAGAATTTTCCAAGTCAAGATCGTTGTTTATTCACTACTCATCCAAGCATGAATAAAGTTCCTGTATATCTGTTCTTTAGATGCAGCAAGAAACAAGAAACACAGCCAACAACTTTTGCACTTCCAGTTCTTCGAATGATGTGTTACCTTGACAACAAAGGACTACCGGTTTTTGCCGTCCAGTTCATTTTGCAGGTGCAGGCTGTTCAGGTGGTTCTGCACATGCTCCGAAAATTGACTTCCGGTGCAAAAAAATATTGGTTTGTTTCGCACGAATGTGAATTTATTTTTATTTGTGTACAATGATAGAAGAAAGCTTTTTCACTTTTTCACTAGCAAGAAAATAAAAACTGACAAAATAATGGGCAAACATGTGCTTTCAAGAGGACACTTTTCACCCTTATTTCTCGGTCTTACCATATTGACAAACACATGCATAATGAACTTAGGGCGCGTTTGATTGACCGTATTCCGGAATAAGAATACACGGAATAACAACTTTGAATCTGTTGAACTGATCAGTATTCCTTTTCAGAAATATGCTAATATAATTCAGCGCAATAATTCTATTGCTTAGAGATTGTAGGAGACATTTTGAAATTGTCCCGAGTATATTCCTATTCCGGAATACGGTCAATCGAACGCACCCTTAGTAATAGCACAAATTCTGGTCACATGACCATGGGCGTGGTCAAATAACATCGTCACACAAGTGGTAATCATACCCGAAGTGCAACGTGTTAAAATTTGTCACCTGCAAGCAAACAAAAGCTGAATTACAACAAACTGAATATCCTTAGCAACAGCCTTCAGAGATACGCTAATGCGCCCGTAAGGTGGCTTGTACCCGTTTCCCATACATTTCCTGTGTCATTATAATATTTAGCAATTTGTTTATTCATGTACAGTACAGTTTACTAACAGCTGATGGTTGGCTATGGTTGAATAACTCTTCAGCATACAAACAGTTGCACTCGTATTATAATTGTGGTTTCCACGAAAATGCTACAGGTCCTAGAATGTACCTTGCTTTCAAGATCGCCTCAGTACGTGAAATTCTAGAGTCACAGTTTTACCGAGTGGATTGCCAAGATTTAAGTCATTAGTTATGTATGTACAGTATGTATGTATGTATGTGTATGCGTACATCTACATGTACATGCTTGCATAGTGTGATCAACCGCCATGTTTATCATTACTGTATCTGATTGATTTCAGGTGCATTTAGACAAGCTACATCAGGAGATCAGCCGAACACTGGAGAAAATCACCAGTAGGGAAAAGTATGTCAACAACCAGGTCAGTGTTGATCCACGAAATGACCTTCAAAATTACGTGCATCAACATAATAATAAAGTTACTTTTGGTTACAGTTTGTTAATTTGCAGACTTGTATTTGTTTGAAAGAGCATTGTTAGGCAGTTCAGGCCAACATACATTACTAGCATTTGGCATCACTTCATTTCTGTGCCGTGCATATGGCCAAGTATTATCAAATAAACAACTCAATTCATTGAAAATAATAAAAAAAAAACAGAGCGAGTAGTTGTGAGCTAAAGTGCAGGATGGCATGGATTGAAGTGGATTACGAATAATCAAACTTGGTTCTCAGTGTACACGATGTTCAGAAATCGAGATTACCTAAAATTTTAGAATATGGTGATTTGGGCCATTCTTTTTGCTGTGAGCGAGTTGTGCTCGTGATAGAGTTCATGATAGAAAATATACTTATATCCGTGATTTAAGGGTCTTTTATAGAACGTGACTCAGTCCCCTCTCGGAAAAATTTAGATAAAATTTAAAGTTGGATTTTGCAATATTTTGTATATTATCTCCCAAGCGAGCACGGGGACATTATTATTTTTTATTTATATATCATCTTAAACCGCAAAAAAACTTTAGTTAAAATTTATTCATCAATTATCCAACCATATATTGGATATTGTAGCAGGATAACTGCAACAAAGATACAAAGATTACAAATTAGAGAAGTAACAACCATTACACGATCAGGTTACGATCAAGATTAGTTAGGACTGTTGACATTTTAAGGATTAGAGCATCAACAATCATTACACGATCAGGTTACGATGTTAGTTAG
>JANVCJ010111715.1:0-26103 GCA_026413505.1 Epizoanthus ramosus
ATTTTATATGTATAAAGATATGACTTTTATCAACACTGTTAATACCCGGTATCTTATGGATTTTCATATGATAAATATAATTATTATTTCAAACCAAGTATCTGGTTTAAAGTGTTAGCATTAGGCATTAATTAACATACATGCCAACCTGCGTATTAAACACAGTCGTACAGTCTAATACTACAACTTGTGAAATTTATTTGAAGAATTCTCTAAAACAGCACTTACATCCAAAAACTGCATGTTATGAGCAATATACATTTGTATTTAATATTTATATATATAGGAGACAGATGACAATCAACTATAAACATGCAGTTTGAACGTGTAGAAAGAGACAAATAAAATGCAATTACTATCAGAAAGGTTTTAAATCTCTAATATGTGCAGTTGGAGAACTGGAAAACAAGTGAAGAAAATCAAACTACGAACTTGTCTGCCATGTGATCTCGGTGTCGTTGGTTCGATTCCTGCCCCAGGTTTAGTTTTTCTGCGCGTATGCCTCAGCTCTCCATCTAAATGTGTTCGTCTTCGGCTGCACCCAGCACTAACTCTTCAATGTATCAACATATGTGAATCCGTCATTTTTATGGTATTTTAAAAAATATATTGCTATGCGAAGATAAATCGTTTTTGAGAAATATTTGAAAAATTCAGTCTGTAAGTGCTGGTGCCACATTAACATTTGAGAAACATGTTGCAGAGAGAATTTTCTAAGAGTTTCTAAATACTTGCTCCTTCATATGCCAATAGTAATTAAACACTAAGAAATGGGCTTCACCGCCTCATTCGTGTGCAAAATACACTTGGATGTTAACACAGAATACATTTGAGGTCCAGTTACAATAGGAATACCACTGTTGAGACGTTGAAGAGTTATTCTGCCCGCAACATCAGCAGTCAACTGTTACTAAACTTTCAGGATACGTAAGTAAGCCATTTGTTGAATTGAGTGCCACAGCACTGAAGTAAGAGAAAGAGCTGCATGATTAAAAAGGTTTACAATTCCACATATGTAGAATCACTGGCTTTAATTAATGAAACAATAAAGTGATGTTTTCCGTGTCGGGCTCATTGCTCGTGCAATGATGTACTTTGATACTTTAAAAACATATGAAGCTCAGAAAATATTGATTATTTTTTTTATAATCAAAATCAAATGCCTTTGTGATTTCGTCTGCGAGTGCAAGACATCCAAGTTTAGTACACGTGATCTCACACGCCATCTTACGCCGCTTTCGTTTATAAGTAAGCAATATATAACGACTTCAAGCGTCTATAAACGATTTTATAGCCCCAGACGTCCTAAACATTTGGAAAGGGGGTAAAATGCATGACAGCTATAATATAAAGCATAAAATCCCGCTTAGTAGGTTGAACATTTTAACTGATGCATATATTGTGACGAAGGTTTATTTTATGAGGAATATAATCAGTCTGAATAAACCTTTCAAGATTATGAAATTTTCTTGTAACGTTGAAAATTAAGAGAGAAAGAAAAAGGAAAGAAAGAGAAAGCCTACAAATCCCAGTGATCTGATCATGTCTGACCAGCGGTTATGGTTATTACAGGTGGCCTGCGCTTAACATTGCGTTAAAGTTTTTCTTTATTGTTATTTCACTATCAATAGGAAGTGCAAATAAAGTTGTTGCTGTTGTTGTTGTTGTTGTTGTTGTTGTTGTTGTTATTGTTGACTATTTTCGCATTATTTCCTTGCGTTCTGGGTGAATACAATGAGAAATGATAAACTGTATTTCATAGGAGAGATGATCACCACACGAATGGACAACTATGTCCCAGAAAGCAGAATGCATTAATTTACTATCATCCATGCAAAAATGGCAGTTGAAACCTTAATAAACAAGTATTCACATGCTTTTGCGATGGTTAATCATACAGCAACAAAATTTCTGTATTCTAATTGGCTGAGAGACAACAACAACAACAACAACAACAACAACAACAACTTTATTTGAACACCACACACATAAATAAGAAACAAATAAATTTGTACATTGAAAGAAATGTTTTTCGTTTGAAATCAGAGCGCATTTCTTTTTAATCGAGTGTAGTGTTTTGAAATCAAGTGCAGAAATGCGAAATCAAACGCTGATTGGCCAGCCGAGAAACATGAGCCAATAAGATCACAGCTAATGCGCGGATGGCCCTGGGAACGAATTACAAACAAACGTATCCTCCATATTGTTTTGTTTTCAACGAAGATTTCGAATCAGATTTTTTTGAAAAACTTGTTGTAAATTGAAGCAAGAAACAAAGTCCAGCATGCAAAGGATCAACACCGAGTGGCTAAAATCATTTAATTCATGAAGCAGAAATCTAAACACGTACTCTATCAAGAGAAACGATTATAGAACTGAATCTGAAGACGACTGGCAAGAAAAGGTCCACACAAAGCCAATCGGAAAGGAATCAAAGCTAAGTAAATATATCAGAATTTTTGTTTCTGCCGTTTGATTAACATGTAATCACATGATTCCTCGGTGGAATCATTTAGACCTCGTATATTTTTCAAAGACCACAACTTGAACTCGTTTACGCTCGTTTAATTTTGCTAGTCTTTGAAAAATATACTTGCGCTAATTTATTCAAAATTGCACTCGGATTACCTATACCAATAGTGCAATTCCAAATTTCACTCGGATTACCTATACAAATAGATTGTGGACACCTTTTATAATTTTACGGACAATATCAGTAATAATTTTGAAGAATAATGACAACGAAAGTCCGTAACGTGCGCGAGTTATGTTTTAAACCCATAACGATTGTATGTACAATCACATTATCAACCAGTCTATATAATTAAATTAAATATTGAAATTAGGCTTTGAGATTAGTACCAGAGGAGTAATTTTTCTAAGCTTGACGTTCCTTAGAAATCCACCTTTTCTTTTACATCGGCCGCAGCCTCATGAAGATATGAATCAGTTATCTGTTTTCAAGTTGGGCACGATAGTATAATTTACTTCCAGTATGCACTGTCAAACAAAATTATTGAAACCATTTGTCCATATAAAATATATTGGAAACTTAAAGAAATAAAAATGTACTAAATATGACAACAAAAAAACAACAATTACAAGTAACTTCGTGCTCTTATCTACTTGAGTTACATTTTTAAAGAAAACAAACAAAAAAGAGAAAATTCGTTTTTAGACATTTTAGAAACTGTTACATTACGAAATGCCCAAAGAAGTTCTAACAACTTCAATTATGTGATTCAAAACCTGAAGATGAAATTGTAAGTAATGTAAAACTGTTATATCTTTGCACACACTAAGCTATTGTATCACTGCAATTGTACACAGATAAAGAGACAAGTGAGAGAAAGTGAACTCGGGTGGTATTCATATTCCAGAACTAGATTAGAATCACAATCGTGAGTTTTGTAAACTCAGTTTAGTTCCATCTTTAGCACACGTTAACTTCATGATGCAACAATGCTGAGAAGAGTCCTATAGAAGGAACAAGAATATGGGAACTAGATTCCTTACCGGTATTTGAACATATTCTCTGCTGTGGGAAATTTACGTGTCCCATGGTAAGCAGAATGTTAGGAGGTGATGGAAAGGCAGGTGGCAAAGGTTGTGGACCGCTTCGGATTGCAACTGACTCCCTTGAGGGTCTGGGGGGCTGAAATTGAGACGCCATACATTCCTCTTTTCCTTCATTTAAAATTCTCTCGATTGAAAAATTGTTGTTGTTGTTGTTGATCTCCTCGCACACCATGTTGTTTCTGTAAGGTTCCATGGCTCGACCTCAAAATGAGCGTTTCCTAGTGAAGTTTTGGAACTCCTAAGTGGATCGATAGAGACAGTTTTACTCGGCAGTGTACCCGCCTTTTAGCAACTAATAACTAATCTGCAGCACGACTTTAATTGTATTTTATGGTCAATACCAGTAAACTGTATAATGCTGAACATATACAACAAATTTTCCACCAATTTGATTGGCTAGTACGTTTATTAAAGTTAGCTATCTTAAATGTTTTGACAGATAAGAGAATAAAAGATACTTTCCTTTGAGTAGCTTCTGGTTTGCTTTACTGTACAAACTTAGTGGCTGGGAAGGAAACTAGCAGTAGAAAGCCATTTGTCTGTGTTCGGCCGTCCCCCGCTGATTATTTGCAGTGAATCATGTTGGGAGAAGATTTATCATTCTGTAGTTTTAAAAGACAGGCCTAGCTAATCACTCTGGCTAGTTTAATAAAAACAAAGCATTTCTCAAAATTACTCATTATCTGACTATTAACGCCCAGTGTCACTATATAATTAAATGTCTTATCTTGTAGTAGCATTCATTTGTGCCAAAGCAAATAAATGCAGTTATCTAACTTGTGACTTGCGAACGTTCTTCAGAAGTGTACATTCTTGCGTCTTTAAATATGGACTCGAAGCAGAATTCGTAGCATAGAAGCAATCCTCAGAACTCGCCGCTACTTTTCAAAAAGATCGCCGACCAATAACAACACAGTAGGAAGCCTCTTTGGCCTTGAGGAGTTTACAATGTTTTGATAAACTTGCCAAAGTTGTTGATACAAAAAGTATCAAAGCAATAGACAATGACTGGTTTACAAATTTACGATTATGAGAATGGCTTTACACGATTGCAGGAAAAAGCAAAAATATCCACGCTTGGGAAATTGGCATTCTGAATCGAACTACATTTTGAATCAGTAGGTCTATTTTGATTGCTGCAGTGATGAACAGAAACAAAGTAAATCCGAAAATTGTATTTGGATAATTATTTGTATGACAAAAGCTTATCATGCGATCAATTAGCCGTTGTAGTTTTCAAACCGATATTAACGTGGTTTTCATGCTGTAGTAAGTTAGAGTTGTAAACAAAATGTGTTATGATTTTGCCGAAACTGCTTCAGGGAAAGGCGGCACTTTTCATGTTACTCGCTTATTATTGGTTGAAAACAATTCCATTCCTTTCTTGAAAACAGACGACGTTTTCAGAAACTGAACTGAACTTGAAATTGTTAACTTTAGTACGCAAGCAAAATACTTCTGGTTGACATCAAAGAAAGATGTTCTTTTTATTATTCCAACTTGTTTGATGTCTTAATTACTTGTTTGGTCTCCTTCTCGCTTGTTTTCTTACAAAAGAGTGCGGTCAATGGACACGAATTATTTTTACACAGTGTAAACATGTTTCAAATATCCCCAACACATAGTTAACAACATTATCGACCAATTAAGGAAATGTATGTCTTTAATATATGATTGCTTACAAGTTTTCTTTTCGTCACAGAAGTAACGCGGTAAATAAAACGCATTTCAAGTTGTTTACATATTAAAATAAAATAAAATACAACGATGAATAACTCGTTATACAGAAAAGCAGAAATTTTAAAACCCTGTTTGTCTTCACTTTTTCTTGACAAATTGATTTTGCTAAATGGCAAGAATTTTGTATTTATGACACCCATTCGAAGCGAGACTTTTTTGGTCAAAATATTTTGGTTTACTCTTATGTTATCCAGTCGAGCTGCTCCCAATCGACTATGTCAAGCTGTAATTGCTCATTTTGCTTATGATTCAAAACTTATTAACCGAGTATGTTTCTGATAATATCTTTCATTGATATCATTTTATCTTTGTTCACAAAAACCTTCTTCAAAACTAGTCAATTTTGATACAATTGAAATATACTACAAATAAGTTTCACATTGTATTCTACAATGGATTATCTTTCATAGAAACATTTTTAAGCAACTATTTCGTTTCATTTACTCCATGCAGTATATGTATTTAAAAATTTTAAATAGGAAATATTTTGGACATTTTAAACCGTGATATATATTATTGCGCAAACGTATTAGTTCAAGAACCGTTCAAAGAAATGACTGCAGGTGCAGAATTACAAAGGAATTTGAATTGCTTTGGCTACGCAACAATCAAATTTTTAACATTTGCACTTTGCCAAGTTTATGATTCCGGCTGACTTAAAAGTCGAAACTTTGACAGCTTTTTCTCAATTAAAGTTACTCAGTCAAAGGCATCAGGCAGTGATGAGCATGACAGGCAGTGTTAATTACGAAAAATCTAAAGATCATTTGTCGTAATAACAAGATCAGGTACAAGCTCAGATCTAAATCAGTTCACGTTTGGAACTTGTTTTTTTTCCCTTCGATCAGTGAAAAATTATTAATAAATTCGACTTTCCGAGTTCTTGCCTTACCTTGTATCAGTGAAGCCAAGAGTGTTGTAATCTCTCCTGAATTTGAGCCTCAACAACGCATAAAACAGCGTCTTGTAGCATTACATTTAAAATGGAGTATGCTCGTACCGTCAGCAGTCGAAAAGTTGGAAGGCAAGCTAGATTTTGCTTGGATCCACACCTGAAGTAACAAAATAACAGCTACTAATTTAATACTGGAATTAATGCCGGATTGTAACAAAAATTCTTACACTGACACTAATCAACAGTATAAATATGTTGAAGCATGGTCACCAGATTCCGTAAACTAATTGGATTCCCAGTCACTTAGCCTTCTAGTTCAGACGCCTCACATTGGACAAGTACAACGAAATGGGTATTATTCTAACATGTTTAACAAATCTACTACAGAATTTGTTCCATGCAGCTTTTAATTAGATGTATTTAGCTACTTATGCAACAAAGACTATTCTAGGCTTATGAAATTAGTTAATTTCAAACTATAAATCACATATATATTGGTATGTAGTTTAGTTTCCATGGAAACAAAATCGTCCTAGCCTGACCATGTTTTTTTCAAAAAAGAGACTATAGGAAACATTTTATTTGAACTAGTTTTGCATTAAGTTTTCTATTTTAGGTTGTGGAGTCAGAAGACCTGGTGCAAAACCATCTAATTTGTTCTCGATTCAGTATATTTGAGTTAATATTATCAAAGGTACATACCTTTTAACTAAACAATTGTTTCAGGGTTTCTTTCATGGTAAGTTGCAGTCAGTTCGTTTTGTCCTATATCAGAGGAAGTCAAAACACCGCAAGTTAAACACGTTTCTGTTTAATTTATCGACGTTGTGTCACAAAGACAAATAAATTATCATTGTCTGACATTAACATGGGCATGCTCTGTTGCAGGCTGTGAGCCGATGAGTTACTGGTTAATGCGTGTGATTGTGACAATGGATGATATATCATTAATAACTATAATCCAGCTCGCTCAGTTTTAATTTGAGTTTCACATTGTCCAGGAAATAAACAAAGAAGCATACAGTTCACTGTATCGGCTTTATTACGTTACACAGCTACTGGCTGACATGCTACATGAAAACTGCACAGAAATGCTGTAATACCGCCAGCAAACATTTATCCTGGAATTAAGTCAGCATTCAAGGCGAAGAATATGAGATAGAACTTTTTAAATGATTTTCAATTAATTGTAGTATTGTCTTGAAAAGAGCGGTTCGTCTCAGGTTTGTTTTCCTCATTACATAAGAGGTAGGTTGTATTTTTAAAACTTTATTGGCATCCGCAAACTGCTCTACATACAGCATGATTACATGTATGTATTGATAGCTATAAATTGAACTACAACGTATGAAAGACATTAAATTAAGAGGAAAACTATGATATTATAATAACAATTATTATATATGTATTAATATTATAACTATAATGAACAATAGGAAAGAAAGGTAAACATTGACAATATATGAATAACAAATTCACTTCTCATTACTGCATTGATTAACGTTTTTGCTCACGCTCGCGAAAACATATTATAATGAAAGTGCCGAAGAGAAAATGTTTTCTTATCTCCAGTTATCTTGTCATCTAGATCAAGTGAATTTAGATTCATTTGGCAATGCGTATTCACCGTAACAAGTTATTTTAAAAATATCTTTACAGTGGGCATATAAAGAGAAAGCGAGTTTCATCTTCTATGTCATTCGGGAGAGAAAGAGAACTGAACTGAACTGAGAGAGAAACAGAGACATAGAAAGACAGAGACAGACACTGACAGAGACAGAGACAGAGACAGAGACAGAGACAGAGAGAGACAGAGAGAGATTGAGACAGACAGACAGACAGACAGACAGACAGAGACAGAGACAGAGACAGAGAGCCGTAATCCTGTTTTTTTTAGCATAAACAAAATATTAGTCGTTGTCAATGCTTACATGCATGTATCGTATATATAACAAAATAATTAGCGTTAATAAGTAAATATAATAACACACATTACACGATTACCTATTGAATTATATAAACTATATTATTATCCTGAATAGAATTTGCAAATATTTATACAACATAGTCAGATTATTAGACACTCAATGAATAGAGAGAAGAATGCTAGTATCGTCAGGCAACTAAGTGGACACTTACATAACAGGGTGTGAGGGGCTTATAGAAATGTTAAGTAACTGATCTCCTTACTGAAGTTCTCAAGTTAGAAGTTGTTCTCACGTCAATATTAGAAATGAGTTTGGTTCTTTTGTTCAAGATTGAGCAGCTCTCGGCCTTTTCAATCCAAAGCTTTTCGACCAAACAATGTTTAATTACGGAGTATGGGCTTGCTCTTGTGGCGATTGAAAGGCTCCTTTTGACTTTTCTGATATTCCAGACGTGTTTCAAATATCGTTCAGGACTTGAAGTGGTTGCTGTATACCTGTTTGAAAATGTGCTCGATTAGGCCTATGTACATCTTGGTGTCATTGCTGTTATTTCTTGCCATACTTATCTTATTATAAGAATACAGCCCTATTCATTCCTGCAAATTCGTCCAATGAGAGATCAGATAGAGTAATCTGCTATCTGAACGTTAGAGGACTATAATCTTGGGAGAATAGGTTTATTAGGAAGTAGAAATAACAATCGCGTCATCGTTACAAATATTATATCACGCACGGAGTAAACTGTTTAATTAGAAAAGGCTGTACGAATAGTGAATGAAATGTAAACTAATGGACAAAATCGATAGGTGTTGCAAACTCTATTTTTTGTTATTATTATAACATGTGTTTCTGCCTAAATGGATGAAATAACAAACTAAAAAAATACAATTTATCACTGGTCCTCAATACATTAACATGCAAATCATAGCAGTTTGTTTCTTTGAGTATTGTAAGGAAGCACGTTTTATTTCGATTCAGAGTAGCAATCAGTTTGATAGTAATTAAATTAACAAAGTACGTTAAAGGGAAAGGTATTTGGACCCCTTCAATTTTTGCCAACATTTATAGCTTTTACTAGTTTTAGTCTTTCTCGATCGCGAATTTTCAACAACCATTCCTTTGTTACAAACGAGTGGTTTTATGAATTAATACGACCCAATTGTAGGACTACTAAATAACTTTACCTTGCTCTGCCATACTGAGGTATTTTCTGAAGTTATTTTAAGAGTTTAGGAACTGTTCTTTAACAAAAAACACATCTTCTGCTGGTATTTTTTGTTTTGCCTATTCAGTTCTTACTAAAAAATATTCGCATAGTTGAAGATTTGTCAATTTTGTCAGTCTGAGCAGTGGGGGAAGCGGAGGGGGAGGGTTTGGATGGACTCCTGCTCTATTTCTTCAGCTTTAAACGTTTTCCCCAGAAGATTTCTAATAACTGTTACTTATTAGTTAACACGTATTTTGACGTTTATTTAAACTGAATAATATTTGGAGCGGGCGTCCAACGAAACTTCCCCCACCCCTCCCCCCAAAAATGGTCGTGTTTATCTAAAGGGCCCAGGGTATCGGGGTTATAAAAGAGGAGAGGAAAGGTGAATGATGCTTAGCCTTTTATCATTAATTTAAGAGTTGTGATGTGTTTGTTAATGGGTTTCCATGGTTAGTACTGACAGACAAATCTATGATCTTACCTTTTCACAAATCCGGTCATTTGCAAGATATTTTGAGAGTTGCAGTAATAGAAATACATATATCGTAGAATTTTGGTGAGATGAAGTCAAGAGAATGTTTGAAAGAAAACGATAACAAAATACACACAAAATATAAAATGTATAGTATGAAAATTGGAAATCATTCTGTATTCACTAAAGAAAACTAGGTTTACCTTCTATGGATCGAAATATTTTATTCATGTGAACAGACATTTTATCATGCAGTAGTACCTCCCCCGCTGTTATGGTATTGCTTAAACAATGCATCACGATATCTATTCAGCAAGATAAGAGGTTGTGGTCTGACGAAGGGCTAGCACTCCAGACATGAGCAAGCATGTCACGACAACATTTAGTCGATCAATCCCATCATTAAATTTGTTGTAGTAAAGTATTTACGTGAACGTTGTAATTCAGTAGAAAATGATCATAATAACTTGTTTGACAGTTACTTCCCAGATACTGCACTCTTCTTTTATGAATAGTATTCGTCACAAGTGCGCCCTAGGTAAATGTTCCTCTTACTACCATTTACGTACGAGTCTCAGATTGAGCTAGTCTGGACGGACGCTGTGGACAATGGACGGCACGTGCCGTGCGGATTCTGAACTGAAAACCAATATATTACAACGCCTTTGCTTTCCCAATAACGTAAGCTACCAGACTCTCTGGACTGATCATAAAACGGTTCTTAGTTGCGGTATCTAGTTCATAATGACAATATCCAAAGCAGCATCACATTATCCCGAACTGTATTGTGGGTATGACGGTCTACCTTAATTTGTTATTGTACCTCCGGCTTTAGTTATTATTGCCTGTTTCGAGGACTAAGATATAAGCAGTATTGCAATATTGCAACAGGAAGGCAATGTCGAATGGCACCACTATGGTGTTTCATTCCTATATTTTAGATGGCAATATTTGCAACACGTTGTGGTATATTTCTACGCCTATTATAGAACATCAGTTTGTGCCATAAATACAATCCTCTACCAAACAGACCGGTGGTGTCAGCAACAAATGCACTCATTCCATTCGTACATGTTTATTCAGTCGTATTCGAAGCAATATCAAGCTCGGTCGGATAACTATTGTAATTGTTGTTGTAAGCAGGGCTCAGCCAGCAAAAACAATTAAGAAACAATAACAACTTTTTTCAAATACTCCCTAAAGGGGTTTCGGCATCTAATTACATCCATAAAATATATCTACAAGTACAAGGCTAAAACTACTGAAATAATTTTAAAAAATATTTAAATAGAAGTCGATCATGGAATCTGATACCTACGACGTTAAGAACTAAAAATCCGTAAACTGCTCAAATGCCATAAAATGGTAAATAGAAATGGTGAATACAAGCCAGTCACAAGGATATAGAAACAGCCAGCTTGTTTCTTCGAAGGAATCATTGAGAGCTTTACACTTGAGTTCGTGTTTAAACCGTTTCAAGCTGATAGTTCTATCCTTCAGAAATTAACACTCGAACACACATTGCCGGACTTGTTTTAGAAGCCAATAAAAGGGTACGCGACTCCGACACTGACTACTAAAATATTTGTGCTGCTCCATTTGTTGTAATTTGAGTTCCTGCAATCATTTTGAGGTTCATCTGAAAACGTTTCTTGATATATAACAGTTATATACTATTATTAAAATAATAAAAATAATAATAATAATATTAATATTAATAATAATTGTTGTTGTTTCTGTTTGCATTGTCGATCATTCTTACTTTGAATCTCTGCTGTACTTATACGTTATATACACACAAAGATCTGTTCAACTATATCTGTATTGTGAGTCTCGTTTTATTGTTTATATTTTTTCATGACTTGATAATAGAAGACATTTTTTGACGAAATAGGTAATTAACTAAGACCGATACGCGATTCGAACTATCCCAATCACGCTGAATGTTCAGTGTGTTAGCATCAGAAAGGACGAGGATTTCAATATTTGAACTTTCACGATAATGCCTCTGTTACAAGTCGTTTGGTATAGCAACAGCCATTCTTCAGGGCTGGTTCCCATGCCAGTATACAAGCCCAGAAATCTGGGAGAGGTTTCTATTCTCGGACCTCACACGGAACCGGCAAGAACTCTAGAAACTGGTTCCAGCCAGACTGACTATGTTCAGGATGCAGGACCAATCGATTCTCTCGTTTTCGCGCGCGCGGGAAATACTTAGACGGCCGCACCTGTTCGGGTTATCATTAAATGGTCTTAAATCGGCACATTTTGATCTTTCCTTACCTTTGTTGAACTATGAGCTAAATAAAGTATTACTTTTAAATTGACTTATATTCTTGCAATAAGGCTGAACTATGAAGATATTATTTTTCAGAACCGAGTCCTCATTTGATTATTTTAAGAATATCAGATTTAAAATCTCACAATATCAGATTTAAAAATCTGATATTGTTCTTTCCGAAATTCTTCTAATAGTACAAAAGCATAATATTCTTCTGAACTACTAATCTGGATTGCTGATATGAATTATGGCAGCACATCAATGCAATCAACGAGTTTATGACACTAAACATCTAAGAGAGGTTATATTCGGAACCAAAAATAATTTAATTTTGATATTTTCATAATAAAAGATCTAATCTTCCTTTCGTGACGGAATAGGGTCTTAAAATGTTTATATTGTCCAAACATTATTAAATAAATATTTTGTTTGGATAGCTTGTTGGAAATTATTTATCTGCACCAAGAGATCGGATTAAAATTAAAAATATACTCAAAATTATGCCTAATCATAATATGTTTAGTAGGAGCAGATCTCTACCCGCCAGATAATAAACTCAGCGAGTCTGGTATAACACCTGGAATATCTACGATACAAGATGACCGTACATCTAAACATTTTAAAATTCTAGCATATATAAAGTGAACGCGGTTGTAAATTGAACAAGACAAGCAAAGAAGAATAGAGAATCGTAAAAATGCGGCAGATCAGTGGATTGTTTGGAAAAGTCACGTACTGAAGAACTAAGAAATGAGTCGCTTGTGAAATCACCTCATAAATTGATGTTAATTGGGCGAGAGATAGAGTTATTACATGGACAACACGCGGTTAAGATCTAAGGTTTTTGGGCTTCAGTGGTGTGAAGCTGGTCGTGTCTATATTCTTGTTTCGCCACTTTTCAATCGTGCACACTTTCGTGACCCTTTATCTCAGCTTCATGTTATATTTCAATAGAAAATAGAGCCTTTCGAAATGATACAAGTTCTTGTCTTGAACCGTTGTTCTTGCCTTTTGAAGAAACCGACTCTTTCGCCTGAGGCAGCGGGCCATTAAACTGTGTATAATTTCTGTATTAGCAATATCCCAATTCTGTGAAGTCGCTGATGATTAAATATCAGCTGTATTATTTTCATAAGTGTAGTCCACTGGTTAAGTAAGCAAACATTGATCGACTTGGAAAATTGTTTAAAGAGACAACAAGATTAATCAAACTTTCGCCGCGTACTCAGTACCATATGAATGGCAACAAACAAAGGAAGCAGTTACAAAATGAACTCCTCGGAAAAAGAATGGTGGAATTTTTTGCCTCCAACATTAACGGAGGGTCCTTTCGAAAGAATAACACAACATTTTCTTGCTCCGTTTAAATATATTCAGTTTTTTAAATCACCGACAGAAACAGATGCTTTTTGGCTGTTCATATGCCCATGCCTAACTCTCAGTAACAAAGCCCAAAATAACCCCCCTCCTTTAATATAAGTTAGAGGTAAACAATAACATCAATTTCAAACTCACAACTGTTTTGACCGGCGATGATTATTGTTAATACTAACTAATTACAGCCAATGCTTATTAAGTTGATTGGGAAATGAATACTTGCCGCTGAAAAGGCGCCCTACTGTGAATTTTATTGCTGTTTGGGCCTCAAAAATTCTTTCCAGTTTTTCAATTGTTCGAACCAAAAGAACCGAACCATTCCACGCTAGTGGTTTTGAGTGTAGAATCCTGTAAACATCAGAAAATCCAAATTTTTCTTCATTAAAATCACAAAATAGTTATAAAGTCAGTATCGTGTTAATAGAGTAAGAATGACAAAGAAAACGTTGCAAAAGATTAAGTGCGTAGAACACCGTGGTTAATTGGTCTTAATTCGGCTACTAAAAATCAATCAAGTGCCTTATTTGTAATAACATTTGCAAGTTTATCCTGTTAATAAAAGCGCTAACATTTTGACATGCTCGTCTTGCGTTTGCATTTCAAGAATTCTGCTAAAAAGGTCTATCGTGAAACATGCGAAAACATGTGTAGTTCCTTCGAATTTGGAAATACGAAGAGGCTAAGAGCAAAATACAGATTGGTTCGTGTGCATGAAGCGTGGAATGAAACTATACCGAAACAAGCTGTAGACGCCAAGACTCCTCTCGACCGTCTCTTTAATTAATGCATTGACCAATCAGAACGTAAGCAGGCAGCATCAATAGTAGAAATGACACGGTTATCGGGACTAACATAATAGAGCAAAACAACTTGAAGGGAGGCAAAGCATCAAGTAACTGCATTCTCGACTACTTGTGCTGAAACGGTGTTGTCCACATCAGACGCCACTATCTTCACAAGATTCGATATTGCTCAGTGAATAGATAAGATAACGCTGTTTTTCAAACACAGCCATGATGGATAACAGCCAAATGCAAGCATTGGGAGGTAATTTTACAATTGATAGTATACTAAGCAATCCAAGAGCTTTTCAAACTGGACAACTTCTAGGCACGAAAAGGGACTACCACGGTGACACAGTCCAGGCAAGCCAAAGTCCCAAAGCGGTAGAAATAAGTGTACAGTCAACAGGAAATGTAGATGTGAACGAGAGTAGTAGGAACGCACATGCGGGTAAGCCACTTTACCGTACATACACACACACGCGCATACTTACGCAGCCCACAGGAAATGTGGTTTCAAAGCCTACTATCCCACAATAAAGGACTGCTGGAGTCCTCATTTTCCACACGTTAACTTCTTAAGTGACCCTGTTGCTTGGATTGTCCTTCAAGTATAGAGAGCAAATTTAGTAAATAGAAGAGTGGTGAGAGCTTTTATTCTCTGAGTGTGTGTTACACACAACCATTAACTTCGTGAAGTGCACACGGAATGGTTTGATTGTACCTCACAGCATGGGAAGATAGATCTTAGTTGGCACAATCAATGAACGTATTTTATGAAATGATGGTTACATGACCACATACAGTTCAAACAGAAAACAACCGCAGCAAACTAACTAATTTCACCATTCCGAAAGTATATTTGAAAGGTTCCTTTGTAATTTGGTTTATTTGGTCAGGTACTAGATTAATAAATACGATTATGTACAGTTTAAGAGCGAAGTGCTTCCACTAAACAGCAACTCAAGGTCAGAGGCTTCATATTCAAAACCTGTTTCATGCACACTGATTCCGCATTGCGGCTTCGTACATCTGGTAATAAGCGAGTAGGACTATTTTGAAGTTGAGACCTTGTTTGTTCCCAAAGAATAAAAGTACACAGTAGCATTATAATATTTCAAAGACTGGAGTCATCTAATGCACAGTTTTTGAAAGAAAAGGGCGTAGCGGTGAAAATGAGATGAGCGTTATATTGGACTGTGCTTGAAGACAGCCTCAAGGCAGTTTGATATAGCTTTGACCTATAAATTATCGTACCGTGTTATAAGATGTTTGAGTAACTATTTAAAGTACTAAGGAACACAAGACAAAGGCGCAATTTTTTCGGCCAAAAGGTTTGTTTTTGAGATTGTCATTGCACACGACTAAGATGCTGACTTGGGGTAATTATACAGTGAAGGTCTTGGACCGGTGATCCAGAGGTGTGCCCAGATCGATATCAGAATATTCAAATATCTATATCCGTCTACATCTGAGTTTAGTATTCAAAATTTTGTGCAAAATCTAGAAACCTAAACAGATAAAGAGAAACAAGTATTGAATAACAAAATCAGTTGACTTTGCAAAATTCTTCTTTGAAGCCCATTATTCCTATGTTGCGTTATTTTATTGTTTGTTAGTGATTCAATTGATGACTTGACGCCACCAAGACGCGGAAACTCTTATTGTTCAACAGAAATTCATAACAATCTTATAAACTAAATTTCCGACTTATATATATATATGTTCTCTACACTAGGCGCCCACGTTGTTCTTACTCCTCACTTCTAGGGTTCATTACTTAATAAGGTAATAAACATATTTTCTCGTTTACTACTTCATAAACGCAAATTACCAATTCCGGTGAAATTTGACTAAATTTCACTTAGTGCCAAACATGCGATAGTAAACTTATGCCGACTTATTAACTGCGTAATGACGGGAAATTGCTTTTGGAACGGGCAATAATGTTTAATTTCTCTTTCTAAGGTGATTCGACGACGACAGGTCCAAAATCCACCAACGCCGAGCGAAGATTGAGCAAAGATGCGGAAAAAAAGCGTCCACGGACTGCATTCACCAACGAGCAGATAAAAGAACTGGAAACAGAGTTCAACAAAAACAAATATCTCAGTGTCTCAAGACGAATGGAACTTTCCAAATCATTAACTTTGACAGAAACGCAGATTAAAATCTGGTTTCAGAACCGCAGGACGAAATGGAAACGCAAACTGGCGGCAGAAATGGAGTATCATTTAGCTGCTTCACAAGGATTTTTGTACCCCCCTCCGCCATTCTACACTCCACATGGTCCCCGGCATTTTGTTTCTCCGAGTCCGGTACAACAGAATAGTTATCTTCAATCACCTGCACTTCACTTTAATTTTCCAGGGTCCCAATACCCGCCCCCGGCACAGGAGCCAGTCCCAAGATTCTTTTCACCTCCTTCGCATTACTAACCACGTACTGTATATAGAAACTGAATAAACTATTGCGAAAAATGTTATATGCTTTCATTCGAATAGATCAGTACTACTATTTGTGAAGCTATTGATAACAGTGTCAATGTACAGCTAACTGGAATTCAGTGTCCATCCCGACATTGAAAGAACTGAGACACTACACAATTGAACTGGAATAGCGGCATGTGTGCTGCTCACAAGAGGTGTCATCAGAAAGATTCACAAGAAGCCAGCTTTGACCTCTTACAAGATGATGAACTGCAAACAGTGGAGCTGTACAAAAGCGCCAGCCATATAAATCACATATTGATACTTTCTTGTCTACATCATCAGTGTACTGTCCCAATGAAACCAAATGGGTTTAGTAAAGATTTACCACACTAATCGCTTAACCTTCTTTCAGAGAAACATTGAAAGGTTCAGGTACAGTTCAGTGGGTTTTGTTATGAAGATGAATTAGTTGAAAATGACGTGTCGTGGACGGTGGGCAGTAGCCAAGTGATTTTGTAACTGGCGGTGGGGAGAAGTGTATTTTCATACCATATGTTAGTCTTCTTGCAAATACAGTTTTGAAAAGTTTGTAAAGGTTGTTTAAAGTTCAACTTTAACAATATTGACCACGACAATGATTTGTTGCAGAAGAAGTTGTAGATCCTCGTAATGCTTCCAGCAACGGGACAATAGAAAGCTGTAGAACATATTAATTAAAAAATCGATGATCTTCCTAATTCACGTAGTGTTGATTGTAGCTATGTAATACCAAAATATCTTGCGATCTTTCTATCACAAGGTTTTGATTCAGTTCTAGTTTGTGAGTTGGGGACCAGCTGCAGTGCAGCTTTTTGATGCTCACATAAATTGTCCTATCCTGCCTAATACAAACACAGAAACGGTGTAGAAGCGTCCCGTTTAGTACACGGGACACTGACATTACTGAATTATACATTTACATCCAGTATTGTCAACTACACTCTACAGTTTCTGTATACCCATCTACGTGAACATACTTCATCCATGAGTGAACGGGAAGGAACATTATTGGGAGATTGGTATAGCTTGCCGTGTAGGAAATGTGGCAGGAGCGTACTTGTGTACTGACTTATATTGTAGATTAATCAGATGTTAGAAACATAATATTGTTATCAATTTTAATTCTCTCATAAATTATAGCTATATTTATTCAGTAGTTTGAAACGATCACGAAATGAAACCAGATCTGTCGTATATTGACATATCAAATATATGTATTATAAGTGGAGCTGACATCACGCTCCCAGTTTATTGTCTCATTAGATGAAAATATGTCTATCACTAAATACAGCTATCAATGAGCTATTAATTAAGAGTCATTTCATTTACTATATAATTTTGTGTTCTGTAATGTACTCCATAGTGATTACCTCCATTAGCTTCCCGTTGATGTCTGAACATTCTACACAACCTCGTATACAACTGACACTTTAAAAAATCGCGCGATTTAAGTCCAAGTTTCTCAGCTCAATCAGTAGGGCATAATTATGTAGAACTCTAGACAACACGAGCGAATCATTCCCTGCCTATTAAGTACAATTCACCAACATTCCTCGATATATTTATTATATTTCACAATACGTTTTCTTCCACATTTTCATCATAATTCACCATAAATGTTCTTTACATTTTATCAAGTACGATCTTAAATGTTTAATTATTACAATTTTTTGCAGATCTTGTTACAGTTATCCACAAACCTTATTGCAATTTACCACACGCCTATAATAAATTTCAACAAAGCCTATTTACAATTTACCACATTCCTCACTACAACTTACTACAGACGTCCTCTAGATTTTATGACGACCTCATTACCTTTTTTGACAAATCTTATTGCAGTTTAAATTACCACACACCTTTTATGACAATTTATCACAATATTACAATACGTTATGAGAATTTGTCGTAGATGCCTTTAAACTATTTACCACAGACCTTATTACATTTTACTTTAGACCTTAGGACAATTTACTGTAGACATCTTTATACAATTAAACACAGACCTTATGAAAATGTGCCACAAAGTCTTTATTACAATCTAGACTTAGGACAATTTACCGTAGATGCCTTTTTATAAAATGATGTACAACAGACCCTACCCCATCCTACTACATTTTACGTGACTTTATTACAATTTACCGTAGACACCTTTATAAAACACAGAAGTTATGACAATTTACCACGGATCATATTACATGAAACTTTAGACCTTATTAAAATTTACTATTAGATACTTTTGTACTACTTACCACAGATCATATTACATGAAACTTGTAACCTTATCAAAACTCCTTGTTATCGGACATTTGAATGGATCAATCATCACAACCTAAGGTGTCTTACTGACCAGTGACCAGCCAGATCACATAATCACTAGGAATAACAACACCTTTATAATGCTCCGAGCATGATGTACAGATGGGACAACTAATTTTCTATCTTTATGAATATTTGCTGCTCAAATTAACATTAACATGTTGTGCTATTAACAGGGTGCTATTGCGAGAACTGGAATATATATCAGATTAACCGTTGCATTTGATTGCGAACAAATGAACGAATGAAGCCAACGTATGGACTTATCTGCGACATTGATCTAGTTTCTTTACAAAGTTAAAAATCTTATGTTATTGGAAGAACCGTTGCGTTGCGATGTTATCTTTGTAACTGACACCACCATAGCTATTAATTATGCAGACCAGATAAAGATTCTGATAAGCGATAATCATCTTATACTTCCCTAACCTTATGCTTGTTTGATCTTGCCGACTTCCGGAGCATGGAGCAGTTGTCGTGTTGAGAGACATTTAGTACTTTCAAAGGTTTAATAATGAATGAAAAGCGATCATTTTATTTAAGGAAAAGCTTTTTGTCCAACACGTATTCCTCAGGTCTCATTGCGTTTTTATTCAAAGCGTGTTTATTCTGCTGTACTAACGATCACGTAAGCTAAGTTTGTTGTCCCAGTACTTGTGCAACTCTCGTACGTCACTCGTGCTACTGTCGTTCTAGTTTGACAAGATGAGAGTGAAAGTTGAAAAATCCAAGTTCAATACTAAATTCTTTTAATTACTTGATCGAGTTTTACGACTGTGTTCGCCGTATACTGGATAGAGCCTTTCGTGTCGGCACTGGTCTGATACGGAAGGAAGCCGCACAAACCTAACAGACATGAGAACAGGAAGTCTATTCATTGGGTACTTTGGCCAGGTGAAACCTAACACTGAACCAATATTGCCCTAGACGTACCGTCAGTGTTCACGCCCCGGTTCACGTCACGTTACCTTTCGATTGTATGTACGTGACACTGACATCACAAAAATACTTTGCACGAAACTATAAAGGACATTGCAAAGTTCTGTGACTTTTATGTTTATTGAAGCGATCAAAACGTCAATTCTTTATGGACCTAAACTTAGAGGAAGTGGGATGAGATCCCACGTAATCCACCATCTTGGGAAGCTATATCCTCAAATTTGTGTTACACGACTTCTCACAAATTGAGAGTCTAAACCTACCAACAAAAGTTTTTTCTGCATTTTTGTATTAAAATATTTAGTACATGCTCCTACTTTCAAGAAAATGGTAAGTTTACCACTTCCAGTGAATTACGTTCATATATATAAATACTGTACTAAAGTGCAAAAACTGATATTCCATGAGAAAATACCATAATACCAGAAATAAAAAACTGTTCAAACAGAGGTCTTGTCCAACTTCAAAACGACAGAGAAAGGCGGTGCGTATGAGAGAATTAATCGAACAACTTGGCCTGACTTGTGCCCACATGATAGTACTCTTCATTCGTGCTATCGCGAGCCTAACTCGAAGCATAAACTCAACTAATAACAGCCCTCCTTTATGAAGCGAATACGGTAACAATGACCACTGACAGAAATGTGCATTTTGCAAAGCTGACCAATCAATTTCAACCATTCCTGGGTTGTGCTTTCCCACTTGCGGCCTTGAAAGCCCTTCCTACACATTTCTTCAGAAGAATTGATAAATTGTATGACAGTTTTCAGACATGAAATATCGACTTTTTGATTTGGTTATTACATTGTCATAGCAACCGTTATGCTATTTTTTCGTTTCTCGCTCTCAGCGACCAGGAATTTTTAATTAAAGTAATTAATTTCAATTCAATTATTATCGCCAGAACAATCCAATTAACTATATAACAAACAAACATAAAACTAATTTACAAAAAACAAATATTCCAACATGCGCGATTCACGCGACACAACATCCTGTAAAACACCTGGGTTTTGAAAAGACAGTTATTGATTTATAACCTTGTAAGTTTTTGGTAAAATTAATTAAATGTATATCATACACTTCAACATCATAAAACGTCTGCAAACCAACAAACTGGAGTTAATTGATCATGTTTATTCCAACTATTGAAAAAATCAAAATGATAACACACGAAGAATGGCAACGATTCCTTGCAAGTTGCTATTCATGGCAGAAGCTTGTCTTAAAAAGAACAGGGGACACGTGTAAACCTTTAATCCTACTAAACCACTTACAGAGTTGGTACTGAAAACCGTGGTGGAAATGTACTGAAGATCCACTAAAAAGTAAAATAACCAAAAATATAAGAAATGAAATAAATAAGTGTAAAGGCTAAAGCTGCCTGTAATCTTCAACGTTCATAGAAAGCGAAAACACGAAGTAACTGGAAATCTTACATAATGGTGTTGTTCTGGTTAGAATGTTTATTTTTGGCTAGCTTGTGCAGCCATCATACAGGCAAACACGGTCATAACCATCTTGGGGTTCACTTCTACCAGGTCTTCTGGTAAAGCATAAAGGCGCGCACCAGTTCTTCGGGCCATGGAAATGGCGTATTTAGCATTCATCAGCTTATTGTCGTCATCTGCACCGTCAGTCATCATGGTATAGTTCACGGACCCCGGCCGTATGGCATCCACGAGGTCCACTACACAGTGGCTGGTCGCAATGACAGGATCTTTGAAGCCCGTGATGCACGTGGTTTTGTTCGCAGCTTTCAGTTTGTCGTTAACCCAAGCAATTATCTCCGCGTCATTAACTGAAATCAGTGCACAAAACACATAAAACATTTCTTAACAATGCCCTCGACTGATTGATGCTTTATTTATTCTCGTTTATTCATTCTCATTGCTTTGACACATTCATTTTTCCATTATTCTGTCCGTCAGTCCGTCCATCCATCTGTTCAGGTTCGTTCGTTCATTCATTAATTCATTCGTTCGTTCAATCATTCGTTCTCATTCACTCACTCTCTCACTCATTCATTCATTCATTCATTCATTCATTCATTCATTCATTCATTCACTCACTCATTCATTGTGATTGATTGATTGATTCATTAATTCATTCGTTCATTCGTTCGTCCGTTCATTCATTTATTATAATTCTAGATTTTTCTGGCAATAGTTTCATTACCATGTTATGCAGCACATGTAAATGAAGTACACTCACTCACTCACTCGCTCACTCACTCACTCACTCACTCACTCATTCATGAATCCATTCATTCATTCATTCATTTCTTTCTTTCTTTCTTTCTTTCTTTATTCATTCATTCATTCATTCGTTCATTCGTTTATTATAATTCTAGATTTTTCTGGCAATAGTTATATTACTATGTTATGCAGCACATGTAAATGAAGTACATCTGAAAATAGGCTCCAACTTCGACCAACTCGTTCCTCAACCCAAAGAATAATACCACAACACTTTATCTATTTCACATACCTTGTTTTCCCGAGCCTGCGCACTTCTCCAGTACTGTTATGGTGTATGCGCGCATTGTCTGCCAGAGCAGGGCCAGTGTCAGTTTCTTATTCCGATCATAGATGTCCTGGCCTCCAATCCCTACCAGAGAAAACTTGAGATCTTCGGCAACCGTGATGGCATAGTTGCAGTTCTCAAGCTTTTTCATCTTCTCGCTCAATTTCTTGAAAGGTGGTTTGTTTACCTTTTCCCAATTAACAACTCCTGGCTTAATCTGAAAACAAGAAAAGTCAAATTTTGCACAAATTATGCATTCAATTCTGATTGGTCCACATGTACCACGTGATCATACTGTACCTCGTGCTAACCATGTGGATACAACGTGATAAATCGGTATAACGCACAGTACTTTTTATCAGATGAATATATTTAATTCATGTTCAAATTAGCTTCCCCTCTCCTGATGCAATACAATACAATACAATACAATACAATACAATACAATACAATGCAATGCAATGCAATGCAATGCGATGCGATGCGATGCAATGCAATACAATACAACAGCAACAACAACAACAACAACAACACTCAAACGTTTTACAGGAAGAAAGGAAAGTTACATAAATTACAAATTTTACGAGTGTTGGGACTCCAGAAGTAGTTAAAACTAACCAAGTCTGGAGCCCCAATATACTAAAACATTTACAATTGGAGCGGTCAAAAAAGAAAAGAAAAAAAAAGAAGAAGAAATATTCAAGAAAGTACGAAATTACACGAGAACAAAATTTGGATATACAATTTCTATGATCAATATTAATTATATACTTAATAAGTTTGTAACTAGTATAACTCTTATTTTCGAATGCAGATGCTGATGTGACAATAAAAAAACAGAGACAGAGGAGCAGAGAGAAGCAAGAGGTGCAAGAGGTGAAGTAAATGACCAAGGAACGTCAGTAGGACAGGTCAGGATTTACTTTCCAGCATACACACCTTGGAAGAAAAACTGTAGCAAGGCTGTGTTCTAGAAAGTGATTCCTCTGAACATTTATATCGGTTCCATGGCTTTCAGAAAGATGCAGACTGGTCAAATTAAATTCTCACATTAATTTAAATATAGAGTGCGGTCGTGTAGGCTGCACCCAGATGCTATAAAGCTCCTTGAAAGTATGGAGAGATTTCTTGTTAGCATTTATGAGCAGGCTCAGTAGCCAGATCTATTGGGGATAGCTAGGGGAATTGGAGCCCTCTACAAGACCATTAATTAATTAAAGTCAGTCTAAGGAACACAGCTAATCTGGTTGTGACTATAATCTGTTAACTGGTAATCCTGGATTAGATTTTAATTGGTTTTGAGCAGTTGTCCCAGTATTCTAAGGAAGCATTAAGTTCTCCCAACAAAATCTTTATAAGATAATTATTTATTGAAACAGTTGAGGGAATTTTGCCACTGTATTTGAATAAATTCTTTTAAAATTATTACTTGAAACCCCGAAAATATATAATTACATGTATGTGATGGAAATAATTGAGGGTCCACTTGATATCCAGATTCCTGAACAAGGCGAATTGATACATGCATTAAAGGAATATACAGTTTGATTAACCTTCGGATGGCCAAGATATTTTTGCAACATATTTTTAAATATGGTTGTAATAAACTTTATCTCTTGCATGTATGTAACTTACACCTAGCTAATCAGTGGCCATGGCAACAGTGATACATGTGTTGATTAATTACTGTTGCAGTAGTAGCAGCCATTGTACACTGTAATGGTGGCCTTCTTGGATTTTCAATTTTTGAAAAGTTTACTGACAAATCCAAAGCTAATTTGCATAATTTATTCTGCATAAATTCTAAGAATGACAATCTAATTAGTGTCAAACAGGGTTCTCCTTTTCGGCCAGCAATTGGCAATTTTCAACACCTGCAAACAACCCCAATTCTCCAGCAACACATACTTCTCGTCAAATTAATAAGAACACTGTTTTTGTTAACTTCCCGTCAAATTAATAAGAACGCTGTTTCGATAAGTGTTGGATTGAGACAGAAATACTCTCAAAATGCGGGAAATGCCATCTTGGATAATGTATGTTATAAAATTTTCTGGGGGAGATAAGATACTAATGACCAGTCGCCTTCTGTTTATGAACATTTGACACCAACCTTAAGTCAAAAGGAGAACCCTGGTCAAATGATGTACACTAGTCTCCTGTTATCTCAAACTCTCCAGGGTAAATGAAAAAATGTTCGAGATAAAAATATTTAGGTCCAAAATCCTTAGGGGGGGTCAAAAGACCCTCCCCTTGGTCATTTGAGGGTTAAGTGATTAGTTCTTGAACAAACGGTCAGTGGCTCTTTCTCTACCTTCTGTTACCAGTTAAAACTGAGAATAATGAAAAAAATGTGTTAATGAGTTGGCACTTGTCTTAAGTATGGTTTTGTAAATAGAATGTTAGGGTTTTTCATGGATCTGTGTAAGAAGTATTAAATAGACTTATTTCGACTTTTGCATTTTTGAGGCCTTAAGAAGGGCTTAAATTTGTCAGAATTGGTGCTTTAGGACTTAAAGGAATTTGATTTCTCTTAAAGTTAAAATAATTTGTATTCCCAATTTTTGTTTGTAAGGAGCTTTGTAAATCTACTTTATGCACTGTCCACTGAGTTCAGTCCCAGGAAAATAGGGCTAAAATGTTCTAGCTTTTGATCTTAAATCTCTTGAAAGATCAATATACATTTACTGAGCTTGTAACTGCAAGAACAGGTTATATAGACAAGCAAAAAAGAGTTTTAACAGTTTTCAAAACATTCACTAGCTGATAGACACCGAGCTTTTGCAAAAGCAACAAAAAGTTTCTTTCCATGTTTTGTCTTTCTTGTCTCAAGAAATTGAAATAATTATACATGTATGTATTGCTTCTACTTAGCCCACTTGCAGTGATGATGTTTGTGATCACTTAATACTGAAATAACTTCTATTAACCTGCCCAGCAACAAATATCACAACCTGAAAATAAGACCAAAAGTTTCAGATGAAATTAGTACTTTCAAGAACAAGTAGCCCTCCCCCTTTACAAAAATAAGTTACTCGTGTTTTGGTATAACCAAGAAATATGGCACCACAACACCTTTTACTGTATTCTGATTTTCATGTGCTTCATGGTTTTCAATAATATATACAGACGATGGTGATTATGGTAAATCATTATTCACTAAGCCATAAATTATCAGGATTTACGCGTGGAATACAAGTGATAATCCACATGTGACTAAATATCGTATCCACACATGTGCAAAATAACAATTTTCCCTCTGTAGTACTCTCTAGTCATTTAGTAGCCACAGCCATGTTGTATCACCAAGGCAGCACCAGACATCTAAGGGACCAGTCAGAATTTAAGTTGGAGGGGGTGGAGGAGAAATGAAATTTTCAGAAAAAAAATTTGGGATCCCCATAAAGAGTGAAACAATTTCTTGAGGGCCCTCCTCTTCCTTACCCTCTTCCCTGGTAGGCAACTGTGCTTTTTTTTTAAATTTAGCTTCAAAACTTTCAGGGGGGGGGTGGTGGGGGGGTGTGGGGGTGTGGGGGGGGGGGGGGGGGGGGGGGGGGGGGGGGGGGGGGGGGGGGGGGGGGGGG